>VKKT01000050.1:187957-198344 GCA_008038995.1 Haliotis laevigata
ACACACGCATACACGTCGTCATATGAGCGAAATATTCTCAAGCACGACGTAAAACCCAATTTGACCTCACTTCACCTCACCACAATTCTTATTGGTAACTATGCCTGTAAAGTGTGTTGCTTGTCACAACCTCTGTCGTACATTACGTTACATCCGACAGTCAGCAAAGAAGGAGCAGGAAGAACTGCTTGAGGCATGGGAAATGTACAAGGATGGAGAACTGTGCCTGATGCACTCCTGAACATGTGTTCCAAGGATTTATGGCCGCCCCACCACGTCAGTGGAATGATTGACAATGTCTGTAGTGAACTTGTGTGATGATGTATGGAGTGATTATATGTCTGTAGTGAACTTTAAAGATGTGTGAATTATGAACAATTGAACTACTTAATACTTGTGAATATTTGATCACACTATATATTATTACTATTATTACAACAACATATTGATACAAATATAATAAAACATATAAAATGTACATGAATAAGTTTGTATGTTCTTATTTGAATTTGATCTATGGACCTTTTGACTTAAATCTATGGTACTTTTGACTTTTCTTTGGCCCTTTTGACTTTTCTTCGGCCCTTTTGACTTATTCAATTTTGGCCCCTTTGTCCTTTTGACTACAACCCATTGAAAATATGTGTGCTTGGTGAAATAAAATTAATTGAAAATAATGTGTGCTTGGTGAAATAAAATATCGAGTTTCTTATGTGCAAACTGAATTACGCGTCTTGAGTTAAGTGGGGTGCCTTTACGTTGCATTCAATCTTATTTCAGTGGCAAAAATAACAGAATGGACTTCACGCGTTAAGCGCAAGAATTGCATCTCTATATGCCGGGATACTATATTCCCCACTAACCTACATCACTATCTCTGTATTATCGTGAAAATAAAGCTGCGCCTTTCTCAAATCAAACATGCGAATGTGAACAGGGTGGGGTGGTGGTGATAACTTGAACACCCGATAAACCCGCCAATTTATGTATTCTGTCAATCAGAAAATGTCTACCAGTGATTATTTACTTACAAACTTATCTGATGGTGAGGTTAGAGCACTTCCACATACCACCCCTACACTTTTCTAAATCCGCTCTTTCCGATTACTGTTGACATCGCATTTACGTATAAATGAAAGCTCAAAATGACAAATAATAAAAACAATTTGGCCAAGGGAAAGAATATTAGACGTCACAACATACATCACATGTTTGTTTTTTTACGTAATGGTCTGTCGGTTGCGAGTTCCTATTCAATGCATGGTGGTGCATGCATAAAGTACATTATCTGGATCCGTTGTTGGTAGAATTTTACTGAAAAGTATAGGTACTAGGGTATGACATTTTTTGGTATTTTTTTTGCCATTTGAATGCTATTTTTCATTAGTCTCATACGCTGTAGATAATTTACTAAAAGAAAATATATTTAACAATATTATCTATTTTGGTAGTTATAACTGTTATGGTTCTTTCATTCGTACATTCTGATAGATTAATTCCATTTTTACGAAATATAATATCTGATACTTCAGGTACATTTGTGCACTGTCCTAAAAATTGTAGTAGAATAACATTGTTTCCAGCAAAATAACATCTCGTAATAAGAAATAGTAATCCGAATAATAGTTTCGAGTTTTTAAATGAAACAACTAAGGGGAACAACTCGTCATCACTTCCGTTCAAGACGCTTTCTCCGGAGACATGGAAAATAAAACCGCAGCTAAATTGTCTTTAGAACAATTAGAAAATCTAAACCAAGCAATTCGACTGACTCAGAAGCTGAGGTCAAGTGTTTCAAGAGTGTTTCATGATCTCAGTGATGGAATTGACAACACAAAGGGAAATGAAAAGACATTCCTGTCAGACATTCAAAAGTCAATCGTGTCTGTGACAAATGATTTCAGGTGACCAGAAAATCTTCAGCTATGCAAATACTAAAGCTTTACCAAGCATGTGTACAAGTTGAAGGTCATACAAATGAATTTGCATAAGTCCAAAGGTGTATTCACAGTGTATTCTCACAAATATAATATTTTTGTAATGCACGCAATCTGAAAACAATGTCTTGGACCTAAACGCTGCTAAACTTGGTATTGGACATCGTCCAACATGACGCTCAGCTTTCACTTTTGTGTTAGGCAGTTATTAGAAGTGTGCTGTAATGGCTGTAAATAGCATTCACTAACATGACGTTACAGTCACATAACTAATACTATTTTGATAAGACATGGTCTTGGTAAATGAAAGCAAGTAGTGCACTTTACCACGTTTCTTTCCTTCAGCAAGGTTTGCATGGAGGATTGAACTTAGCTAAGTGAGGCTAATGAGTTAATGTAAACAGCCATCACTATGAAGGGACCATGGGCGCTAACACAAATAATTTGTGATCTTTTACCATGTGATCAGCATCTGAGTGTTTACCTTGATGTACATCACTATATGTGTAGTTGTCTTTTCCCCCATTATAACTGAAACTTTATGATCTTGATGAAACCAAAGTTGTACAGATTTTCCTGAAATTTTATTAGTTTAATTCACTCAAACAGATAGGTACCTCACATCTAATCCTAAGACAACTCACATCTAATCCTAAGACAACTATCCCTAAGCATCAAGGAGGCTACACGGGTTCTGTCATACAGGAGATGCAGCCTCAGTCAATATTGCACAAGAAGCTGTTCCTTGTAAACTGCAAAATAGCCTTTCCTGCCCAGATTACATTATAATGGTAATCAGATGGAGAGCAACATAATCAGTGGTCAATCTCTTAGTTTCATTTTCTTTCTTCATATCATGATTTTTTGTTTCCTGCATGTTCAAGAAGGCTTAACACTGGTGTGGATTATTTTAATATGAGATAGTATTGAGGTGAAGGAAAGGTCCTGTCAGATGTTATCAGGGATGTTAGTTAATGGTTTAATGTTTCAGTGAGCTTGAGAAGGTAGCCAACAACCTGAACCCCATACTCCAGACTCCAAACAGTGCCAATGTGTGCTTGGATCCTGCCATAGACAAGCTGCCTGTGTACTCACAGCTACTACAAGCATACAAGTGGACAAATAAAGTAAGAGATAAATGTTGGATTAAGGAATATATCATAGTTTTATGATTAGGTTACTAATGTATCAGTGTTAAGCCTATTTCTGGTGTCCCCCACTGTGATAGTGCTGGAACATTGCTAAAAGCGGGGCAAAACCAAACTCACTCACTGCTAATGTATCGGGCATTGGGGTAGCCTAGTGGTTAAAGCATTCGTTCATCACGCTGAAGACCCATGTTCGATTCCCCACATGGGTACAATGTGTGAAGTCCATTTCTGGTGTGCCCCCCTGGAATATTGCTAAATTTGTTGTAAAACTAAAGTCACTCACACGAATGTATCAGTCCAACAGAAAATATAGATAAGCTTATTGAAGGACACGGAATTAGGAAATGTTCAACAGTGGCAGTTTGATAAGTAAGTCATGAGGGTCCATAGAACAGGTAGTCCTTGAGACTGATTGCCTTGAAATGTAATGGTCCTAGTATTACTATCCCTTTAACTGTCAAATACACATGCTACATGTGCACGGTATGATGTATGATCCACTGGTGAATACAGACTCTGTTGATATGTTAAAGGAGTTGTTTCATATAAACATAGTAATGTTATTAGTGGTTATGTTCAATTTAACATTTGCTGTACATTTTAACATTTGCTTAGTAGAATCCCTTGGTATTCAAAACTCCTGCATGTTTGTAGCAGCATAAGTTACCATACAGTTGTTTACTACAGAGAATAAGTCTTCATGATGTGTTCCTTCAGACAGCTGAGCATGCAGGGGCTGCTGCCGGTATCCTGCAGATGAACACGTTGAAGCGGTCTCCTCTCCCGGGAGTTTCATCAGGGATAAAGGGCATCAAGAGATCCAGAGCTCTTCCCATGCCATACAATGTGCCTGCATCGTAAGTGCTTTGTGCTTGCTTAGACAATACAGATATAACGGTGTCCATGTGACCGTCTCCATCATGCTGTATCTGTATAATTACACTGTTCCCAGCAGCTGTGAATAAATTTCAGAACTTTGAATATTGCTGAGCACAGTGTTAAACAGAAACCCCTAAATGATAAATCAATCAATCTGAGACTCCATCAGTGTAGCGATCCTCACAATCGGTTTATCAACATTTATAACTTCTAAGACATAAATGTCATTTGATATGATGCATATAACAATGCTCCATCAGATAGTTCAGGAAACCAAGTTTGAAAACTGTTTGTATGGATTGATATTCACGATGTCCGTCAATCATTTACAGACCACCATCCAAGGTGTGGCATTAAACAAAGATAAATATAAAACCCCATTTAATTTAATAATGGACATGTTAGGGTCATTTGCATCAGTGCATGTTGACTCTGCTCTATCTGATACTTCAGGAAAGATGGCTTGTATAGTAACTGGTTATCTCTCCCACAGGGTGGTGGACAACTTGATAGCAGGTCTGGATCGTCAGTTTCCTGACATGGGAATCGCAGTCACCAGGCCCCTGGGGAGTTGTGCCATAGTACAGGTAGGTGGATGGATGGTTGCCAGCAAACTTGTCACACCTGGTGCAGAGTACATTCTGTGGATGTTTATGTTGGTCTGTTGTTGAACATGTCTGTAGTGTGCCATGGAATAATTGAGTCACATTTCAATGCTCCATAGGGATGGTATATGTCCCTAGCACACTATTTAGGAGTAATTGGAGTGTGTTATCAGCCTTTGTGATTTCGTAGAATGTGCATCATCATGAGGTGTTAACTTTGTGTATTAGTACTAGAAATGAAGCTAAGTGTATGTCATTGACATGCCTAAATTGCATCCTATTCACCCTATTCACCTCCAAACAACCAGTCAGATTCATCCCACTCAGCTGAACACTCAGAATATCTCTGTGAAATGTTGAGTCATATGATGTGATGCACATGATAGGAGGTAAACTGTTGATAAAATGACTGTAACTGTAAGTTGAACACAGTTGATGACGATATGTCCACTGTACATGTCATTGATGTTTCCAGTTGACGCTGGAGAGGACGTTGCGTGCCCTGATTGTGTTGAGAGGCTGCGTCATTGAGTGGGTGAAGATCAAGGGTTACCATGAAAACTTCCTCGCTGATGATGGCAAGGTGAGTTAACTCCTGTGTTTATATATTAAACTCCATCCCAACAGCTAATCTAAGAAATTGGCTGTCCCTGATTGACAGTCCCGATACCAAAGCTTCATTTGGGAATTCAGTTTTCAATATCTTACGTCTGGCATTATCTGCCCAAATTTCAATCCAAAGCCATGCTTTCAGGGAGCAGTAGTTGGATGAAGAATACAAACTGAGCCATTTATGATATGTTTAATGCACAAAGTCCGCAGCTCTGTCAAGTGTTATCAACTGATCATGCATTGTTGACCTACAGGGATTATCATCGCAAAGTTTCTGTGATGTATATCAATATCTGGTCATATCAAAGTGACATGAACTGATATTTATTTTATCAACTAAATCTGCAAAATACATATAGGCCACCCCACCAAAATGTACATGTGTTTAAAAGCTCTTTTGTAGGTCAGGATTCAAACTCTCTTGTAAATAATTATATCGCTATCAGTACTCACTATCTGGATTTCAGGGTTAGAGTCAGGTGGAGGGCAGGTAATGAAATAATGACATGATTATTGATTTGATGTGACATCTGATGCTGTTCTCACTGTTTGTCAATAGCGTGAGTACAGGAGTTTATGAGGTAATCATTGTTGAGATTACGAAGACAAGGCCATGACACTACTGTTTCTCTTGCAGATTGACATTTGGTCGGCCTCCCGATACCAGGTGTTCCAGAAGGTTTGTGTAACCCCAGCAGTTGTCTTCTTCATGGGATTCATTATAATCTGTGTCACGGTTAATAGACCTGCAGTAGTTTTGTACTTGTAGATGTCTGTGTTGGAAAGAAGAATCATGTCTGCTATGGCCAAACAAAAAAAAATCTTTAAAATTTAGGGTAGGTAGGTAGGATTTCTTTCATTTTTGGGGGAAGTAAAGTACAAACTAGTAACACATTTACCAATGTATAATTGTTTAGGCAATAAAGGTTTAGGCCATGATGTCGACTTTCTCTATCAGAATCACCAATGTCTCTCGGTGCCGGGAAAAAACAATGGTATCTGAAAGCTTATTTCATTCATACGACTTAAAAAAAATAGGGTGGGCACCAGAATTCTAGGGTCGGTCGAGTAATCAGAACCACAACATTTTTTTTAGGCCTATGCATGTTACTTGAGTGCATGTGGGCTTCACAACACAGATTAATACTCACTTTCTCACAGTATGGTTGCTGATGATGTAAACACACTACATTACTTTATGCAGCCACAGTGATTGTGGCTAGTCCTTTTCCGAACATGCTAAATATTGAAGTTTTTCAGAGGATATAGAATTTGGTATATAGGCATAGTGATATCTTTCAGCACATCAGGCATGCATTGAACTGGGGCTTTGCTGTTCAGGCAATAAGTTAGACTTTGATTGAAATGAAGATTATGTCATTCTGTATGTAGGAATAAATCACCTCTTGTCTTTCATTATGAAGGCTTTGCATACACAGCTCACCTTAACAAATTGAACAAAATTGCACTTCAGAGATCTAGAGTACAAGAACTCATCTTATTTCATGGAGTGCTATTGCCATGATTTCTGTGCAATGATGGTGATGTAAGTGTGTTGTGTTTACATTGGGGTTTCCTAAAAACTGTCATTCTCAGTGTGTACTTGCATGGATTAACTTTGACTTCCTCTATTCCAGATAACTGATCATGCAAGTGCAGCATCTCTACATTTCTATCATCCCACCTACACAGAGCTGACAGTCAAATCACTTGTGGTGGGTGTACTTGGTGTTGTTAGTGGTTTGTCTGTAACCATGGTAACTACATGACTAACTGATATTTAATGTGCATACAGTGGTTTGCTGGCAGTAAATGGCTTTTCAACATTTTCATGATTTTGTCAGCTTTTGAAAGGACATTCTCCTATTTCGTTAAGTAAGTTTGAAAAAGGTCAGTTTGGTGGATGAAATGTGGAGGCCATGGTTGGACCATTTGTACAAAGTTATGCTTGCCAGAATCCTGTGAAAACTATTCCAATTTAAAATCAATGTTAACATTAAGGTTCCCCCTAGTTATAATTCTTAATTTGTTGGCTCCAAAACCATTCTTGTGGGTTTCACCAGAATTGTAAAAATCTGAACCTGCATCACTCAAGGTCCTCCTACCATGTTGAGGTTGACTCACTGATATAACTATGTCCTACAAATACAAAAATCATGTGTTACTCTCTTCCAGCTGTGGCTTCGAGCCTACAACACACTGTTCTCGGCCCCCTGCAACAAGTGTGGCAAACACCTCCAGGGGGCGCTTCCACCAACATGGCGAGACTTCCGCACACTTGTACCATACCATGAAGGATGTAAACAATAAACTGATAATGTAAACTGTTTGTATCTTATTGCCTCATGAGAGGGGGGTGACTAAAATGACTTTTTCAAGCAAGCTTAATTAAACAATACTCGCACAGTTATATGTGAATGAGTGAGTTTAGTTTTATGCATCACTCAGCAATATTCCAGATGTATGGCAGCAGCCTGTAAATAATCAAGTCTTGACCAGACAATGCAGTGATCAACAGTCTGAACATCGATCTGTGCAATTGGGATATGGTGAGATGTTTGTCAACCAAGTCAGAAAGGCTGACCGCACAATCCTGTTATTCCCTCTTACCACAAGCATGGGTTACTGAAGATCAGTTCTAACCTGGAACTTCATGGGTTCTCAATGATATGTAATTGGAGAGTTAGTTTGTTATTTTGAAGGGTATATCTTCGAACTTTGTCCACACATACAGACAGATTTAGGGTACCATCTCTCCATGCAACAATGCATCAAGCAACCTCACTCACTCATCTTCAGCTGTTCACAATAATTCAGAATTATTTATTTGTGTACTTATGATAAATTACCCTTGTTCTTGGAAATATGTTTTGACAGGTAATGATGTATGTGTACAAAGTGTTGGTAAACAAATTCTTTTCTTTCATAAATGTTTCTATCATCCAGACCCAATACAATCTGGTCCCTATAATACATACATACACATGTTTCACATAGCCAACTCGTCACACATTGCCGACATCACCGTATGTTTTATTTGCGATTACACTTTCTAACAGACATCACAAAGGCAGTACCACAATCTGGACATGCCAAACCAGTTGGCATTTTGATTAAATCATATCCTGGAAAAAACCCGTGAAACACACCAACATGACAACATGGAACCAACTCCGCAAGGACGTGAAACCTTGAAGGTCCGGGTTAGAATTGATCTTCATATCTTCACTAACCCATTCTTGTAAGAGGAGACACAAGATCCGGTGGTCAGGCTCGCTGACCTGTTTGACACATGTCATCGGTTCCCAATTACGTAGATCGATGCTCATGCTGTTGATCACTGGCTTGTCCGGTCAAGACTCGATTATTTACAGAGCACCGCCATATAGCTGGAATATTGCTGAGTGTGGACAAAACAAAACCAACCTCAAGGAGGCTCTGCACACGAGTAGCTGAGTGAACGTGAATTAAAACTTAACGTAACGGCAGAAAAACAACAATATAATATTACACTTTTCAAACTTAATCATGCTTGATTTTAGTAACAATTTCAAAAGTGCTAGCTCTTAGCTTGAGTTAGGTTGCAGCTACGCCTGTCCAGGGGGTGGTTGACATACCACTGTTGACATCCAGCAGTGTCGGGCTGACCACACAGTGTGAGTGTAGAGACCTGTGTGGCCAACAAACTATGTCTCACACACCCAACTCGTCACACATTGCCGACATCACTCTTTAACGCATGGCATATTTAGGGTTAAACTCTCTCAGTTAGTACAGATTCTAGTCCATTTGGGTGGAGTCCCATCCGGGATTCTAACTCACACTTTCAAGGTGAGGTACCTAATCATGAGCAATCTCTACTCCCAGAGTGTGGGTTCGAATCGCCGATAGGACTCAACCTAAACAAGTACTAGAATCTGCTTTACTGAGAAGGTGTAATCCCTGATACAATGTTAGATTTGACCATGTTTTGAAAGGAGTGTTTTGTTGCTATTACTCTGTTAGTACAACCATTAGCGAGCTCCGTGTCCTCCGGTTTCTCGAGTTGCTGCCACAGTATGAGGCCTTCACCAATGACATACATAGTTTTGACTAGGATGGTTGGAAGATTCATACATCATACCAAAGATATTGGAGTCTTTATTGTTTTGTCAGCATAGATAATATATTTCAATGCCATTTAAAAGTCAAGGATACTGCTGTCCTGGCGTCAAAGATGACACACTTTGCCGAGTTAAACCCCAGGCATACGAGAAACGGACGATGTTCGAGTTCCAATCCCAGGTTCTTGCTGACAATAATTCTAGGTTTGTGTGCGCAAACTTCATGCGTTTCACCAAAGTAGTGTTCGTCTAAGACCTCCATTAAGTCATCACAGGACGGTGGGGTAGCCTACTGGTTATAGCGTGCGCTCGTCACGACGAGGACCCGGGTTCAATTCCCTACATGGGTACAATGTGTGAAACCCATTTGTGGTATCCTCCGCCGTGATATTGCTTGAATATTGCTAAAAGCGGCGTAAAACTAAACTTACCCACTCATCACAGCTCTCGCTGACACGCCCTGATCTGACTGAAATACTATATAGTCTAGTACAAGAGTGTGGTCGGCATAAGTTGGCTGGGAACAGTATTTCAGTCCCATCATGTGTCCGCTCCGAATCCTGGTAGGGATATTGTCGCTGTCGCATTGTCGCGCTTTGGTTAATTTTGCCTCATTTTGTTTGTTTTTGAGAGGGCAACAATGCGACAATCTCCCTTCTCGGATTCCATAGCTGCGTGTGGGGCAAACGCCTAAGGTGGTGCAGGTCTTCCACGTTTTGCCTGTCCGTGAGACCGGTATTATCTTCATGAAACAGGTATTGACAACAAGCCATGGTTTTTAAAATGCATCAAAGTTATGACAATTCAAAAATGTCGACTGTATGTTTCACTCATAAAAATACTAAATCTGTGTTACGATGTTTTCTTTGTCATTTTTTGGTGTTTACCCCCATCCAACAGGGAAGCATACTATATCAAAAAATTATTCATGGATGATATTCATTATAACTACTGATATTTAAGAAATACACTTCGCTCTACAACATTTAACGTTATAATAGTTTAGGGCGAAAGTGTGTTTTATTACATTATACATGACGGTAGGGCGAACTGTATTTCTTTTCTAAGATGCCAAATTTAATACTTTCTAAGGATAATTA
>VKKT01000050.1:498438-516394 GCA_008038995.1 Haliotis laevigata
TTCAGATCAAAATCTCTAAAATACAGGGGTTGCGTTTCTTTTTTGACAGAGTTTATGTGTATATAGTATAAGTATCAAATAGTAACATAATTTCAGAAAAAAATTATTCAGTGTATAAAAACAGTCATATACACTTCTTTTGTAATTTGATTTAAACTGTTGTGATACTGTGTATGTTTTAACTGAAAAACATTTAGGAGAGAATGTGTTCAACATAATACACAATTATGTCCATTGATGTATTACTGCAAAATTCACATTTCCACTGGTACGATACAATGTCCTGAGCACAATACAAAAGAAGCAACTGTTTCAAAACCTGTACCAAAGCATAGAGATGAGTACCCAGTATTACACCAAAACGGCAGGACCTCATGCGGCTTGTGCCATGGGCATAAGCTACCATCGGTCGACCTCGTCGACCTAGACGGTGTCAATCTGAGCCGAGATATATCCCGTTATGCCATGCCACCGATCCGCCGGACTACCCGTGGTTACGGGAGACGGTAGCTGGTGTACAGCTGTGAAGCCCGTGTCTCCCGTAGCCGGTATGGTTGATTGGGACGATCCCATACGAGTGGGCCGCAAGCGGACCACGGGATCAGCCCCGTTAAGCTCGCGCGGCTCCAATCCGCCTGTGCGGGAAAGGGTGGCCGGCTGAGAGGGCTTTTTAAGGGTTGTACCCGTTGCCGGTTGAAACCCAGGGACTGAAGGCAGGGCCCGTGCGGCTTGCGCAATGGGCAAATCCTGCCTAATGTTGAACCGTCTACATAGTCCCTCCCGCTCGAAACCTTGGCTTCTCCCCCGTGGGGATTGCTCATCAGCTTCAGTTCGCGGGTGATACTACGGCTTTTCCGAGTAGAGCAGCACAACGACCTACGGGTATAGACTCTAGACCATTGACCCTGGCCGGGTCTTTTGAGTCTGTACGGCACACGGCCGACAGGCTTCAGCCTGATCAAACTGCCTCTGCAGATTAATTTTTAGCCTCTCTTTTATCGAATTTGCAAAGAATAGATATATGGACGAATGAAAGTACCCCGTAAGGGATAAAATAATGCCGAATATTGTCCATTAATCCAATCATATTACAAAAAAAATTCTTGACACAATGAAAATCGGTTATAAGAGTAGGGAGGACCCGTGAGGCAGGAGGCAATTAGAAAATGGGGATACAATTTGGCCATGAATTTTTTGAGATTGCAGACACGTGCTTGAGACATTATGATTTTTGGCGGGAAAATTAGATGAAAATCAAGCAATATGCACAAAATATAGAATGCGATTGTCAGAAACATCAACCAATGCAACACTACTGACCAGGAGTCTTGAAGTTGTTGAAAATTTGAAGATAAGTTAAAAAAACAATTCCACTCTGTAAACATGTCTTCTGTGTTGTCCATACAGAAAATTATGAGAGCTTTTCAACAACTACGTTGTGACGTCACAGCTAGCCTAAGGGAGATAACCGCGTAACTCCTTTAAGCATACCACTGGGGATAGCTATGACTTAGTTAAAATTTTCATTTCCATTCTGTATGTATCTGTGGAATCCACAGGAATAAGGTAACCATAATCCAGAGGGAATGTTTACGCCTATTATTAGGTGCACTACACACAAGCAAATATGGTAAGATGCTTGTCATGGGACAACAGAACAGGCTGGAAACATTGCAACCACATTGGGGAAGGACCCCTGGTCTCTGGAATGGAAGCACACGTAACCACTAGCCACACCTCAAGGTGCTTACATTGATGTGATATGAACCGCCTCTGTGGTGTAGTGGTTAGAGCGTCTGCCTGAAGAGTGGAAGTTCACAGGTTCGATCCCTGGACGCATCATACCAAAAGATGTTAAAATATAGTACTTGTTGGTCCCTGTCTGGTGCTCGACATTAATGGGTACAGCAAGGACTGGTCGGCTCAGAGTCAGAATAATGAGTCTGAGTGGGGTATTCATGTTTCACTGTGGCATGGTATCTCACTAGCTAGCACTATAAAACCAGCTTAGGTCTTGGCTAGTACAAGCAGCCGCACATACACACGCATGTTGTCATGTGAGCAAAATATTCTCAAGTACGATGTCAACCCCATTTCACCTCACCTAACCCACATTTCACCTCACCTCACCAACATTTCACCTCACCTCACCCACATTTCACCTCACCTCACCGACCTGATATGATGGGATTAGTATTAGACTGGTTGGCGGTGGAGTAAGAGAGAAGAATTGTGAGTGTTGAAGAAGTTCAAGTATTTCTGCTTTTGAATTGTATATAGTTTCAATGATGATGAAACTGATCCATGTCACTCAAAATCAGGTAATGACCACCTATTCTTCTAAATTATCCTTGTGTTTTGTAGATGCTTAAGAATGTCCATCTTTTTCTTGATAGTTACATGAAGAATTGTAAAACATGTCACTAACTTTATCTGAAAAACAACCTTTCATCTGAGTATTTACAATATCTCTGTGATACAACACCCCTTGCTATTGTGTGAGTAAGTCCGAAATCATATGACATCTGAAAACATCTAATCTCTATATTGTGGTGGTGTGAGGTCCTGTGCATAGAGCAGCTCAGGTCACGAATCAGTTGAAATTATGCAACTTCGAGCGAGGAGAGTCTTTGGATTGGGGACCATTTTTGGCAGCTTGACTCATGAAGGTTTCTAGGACCAGTCCTGACCTACAGCAAAGCACATGTGATATATGTGGTCTCACGTTAGGCAAGTGAGTTTGTATAAAATTGCATCTGTTCACCCAGCAGAAAATGGGTACCCGGTGGGATAAGTCATGTGACTATTATCCTAGTGCCTCACAGGCAGCTTGGATTATCTGGGGTAATAATAGTCAGATTGTTAGCGCTATGAGCATTCACCTAGTGAATGGAGTTTAGTGTGTTATAAATGCATTTATGATTTAATCTCATGTCATGACAGATTCACCAGAGAACCATGAAAGAATGGGATTGCCCTTAACTTTAATTAGTTGTTCGAAGTGGGTGATACAGTTTCAGGATAGAGCCAGATTTGGCTGCCTGTCCACGATTGGTGGAGATCTCCAGAGTTGTCTGGAAGCTGGTGAAGGGCTATCTGCCGTCATCATGATTTGACATTTGACCTCCTAAATATTGTCTGCATTGGCTGGCAAGCAATCAGACTTAACCTGTTCAATTCATCATCAGATGAAGCTGAATGAAACCCATCAATATTTGTCAAACTAACACTGATGATCATTTGAGTTTTGACATAAATATCGATCAATATGGCTGTCTGTGATAATTTGCTTACATCAGAAATGTCTATAGACTGAATTTGGTGAAATGAAATCAAGATATGATATAATTTAATTCACACCAGTTTCATGTTGTATGTTCTATGATCTAACCAAGCTATGGTGACTTGACTCGACATCTGCAGGCTTCAGCTTTCTGTTTCAAGATGCCGCTCAGAAACAAAGTTTGATCAAATTTGGTCAATTCGAATATTTAAAGCCAGCCTCATCTCCAAGTTCTGTGATCACTGGCCAATTGATTGTGACTTGATGTGATATTAGGCCACAACTGCCTGTTCTTAGATTCTGCTCATAAACAAAATTTCATCGTATTTGGGTCAAGATTTCACATTAGATTCATCAGCCATGTTCTGTGATCTCCAGCCTGACTTGACTTGACTTGAATCTTCACCTGTTTGTTTCAAGGGAGTAAGTTAAGTTTTATGCGACTTTTAGCAATACTCCAGCCATATCACCTGAAATGAACTCCAGACATTGTACACATGTGGGGAATCAAACCCGGGCCCCCATTTCTCGAAACAAACCTAAGTTTTTACTCAGTTCACAATTTGGAACAGCTGAATTTTTAACTCAACTGCATTTTTGAAATATAAAAGCCTAAACAACTAAAGTAATCTATCCACCAAACTCAAATTATCTTCTATAGTTTGAGTTTAATAAAATTTCAGTTCATTCTGTGAAATGCATTTTCCTGCGTTTTCTCAAATTTGAGTAAAAACTCGAACTTAGGTCAAAACTCAGACTTAAGTTTGTTTCAAGAAATTGGGCCGGGCCGGATCTTCAGCATGATGAGTGAGTGATTGAGTATGGTTTTACACCACTTTTAGCAATATTCCAGCAACATCATGGCAGGGGACACCAGAAATGAGTGAGTTTAGTTTTACGCAGAACTCAGCAATATTCCAGCAACATCATGGCAGGGGACACCAGAAATGAGTGAGTTTAGGTTTATGCTGAACTCAGCAATATTCCAGCTATATGGCAGCGATCTGTAAATAATTGAGTCTGGACTAGACAATCCAGTGATCAACAGCATGAGCATCAATACGATGACATGTGTCAAACAAATCAGCGAGTCTGACCACCCGATTCCGTTAGTCATCTCTTACGACAAGTATGGGTTACTGAAGATCAATTCTAACCCGGATCTTCATGGGTCACACCAGAAATGGGCTTTGCACATTGTAGCTATGTGGGAATCAAACCCGGGTCTTTGGTGTGACAAGCAAATGCTTTAACCACCAGCCTACCCTCATCCTGTCTATTTCAAGAGACCTCTCATTAACCTTATTTGATCACAATAGATCAATACCAAAACTATAATAACCATCACCCTATTTCCGAGATACTGACACAGAAACATCTATGTGAGATCTCAGCACACTGGGGGAAACACTAATTAGATAAGTTAGCAAATAAGTATGTTGCAGAAGACGCTATCAGATACTATTTATGAACATAACACACTAAAAATATACACTGTCTGCTGTATATTACCCTGCCATTGTACAATGTAATAACACCTTCACACTGGCTCCATAATTAGATAGATGCTGGAAATGAGGTGATATGGGGTACAACATTGTCTTCAAGAAGAATTCACTTACCGGTATATAGTAACATGACTGCATGTGTGGGAGGCTTGTTAGGAATTATGGTGTGCTTTAGTGCGATGTGAAGTTTGACATGGATTCCCTGTTCATAAGCATGTGGCTGACTTGATTTTATTACTGGTGTGTAAATATCTTAGTGACATCTTTAAATTTGTCTAGTTTCTGTGTAAGCCAGTGCCTGTTTCAAGCTATATCATTTAAGCTGTATACAGAAAAACAAAAACAAATTTACTCCAGCACTTATATAACTATTAACTTCATGATAGCCACTTTCACTCTAATCACAAGTGCATTGCTATGTCTGTCCTTCTCTTTCTCCTTTTTTATTTAAATCAAGTGAGTGAGTGAGTGAGAGGTGAGAAGTGAGAGTGGTTTTACGCTGCTTTTATCAATATTCCAGCAGTATTGGGGCAGGGGACATCAGAAATGAGATTGAACCCGGGATTGACCAATGGGCTTCACACATTGTAGCTATGTGGGAATCAAACCCAGGTCTTTGGCATGACGAGCAAATGCTTTAACCACTAGGCTACCCATCTTTGACTGTCACGGATGGGGGATCAAGATTTTCAGGTCTCAAGTCAGATGCTATGTCAATTATCATAACGACCTCAAGGTCGATATCAATAAAGGTTAAATGTCAGCTGTATGATGCCTATTAACAGCTAGAACATGATCTTCATCCAGATACAGACACAAAAAGTAATATCTCATGTGCTCCAACATGCCAAGGACAATGTGTTTTGTATGGGGAATACATATTTTTTATTCCATTTAGGCTATTAATTTGTTAAAGTGAGTCCAAAATATATCCCCCTGACAAAAATATCCACTGGTCTCAAAGTGCCATGATAGTTAAGAGCTCTTCATCCAAGAAAAGCAACACCTCGTCTGAATTCTAAATATCATGAGATGCTCTCACTGCTTATCTTCAAAACAGTGAATACGAGCAAATCCATCGGCTTGATACAATTTGTGCAATGAAACTGACACAACTCCTGCCTCGGGAAACAAAGTTTTCCCTTGACCTGGAAAAAATCAGGATGTGGGCGGGAAAAAGTACAGGTTTTTGAGCTTTGAACAGTGAAAGGTCATAAGTAGCAAAACAATAGAGTAATTGGATGATATAATGTTCACAACCACATAAAACCCTCGATACTGAAGCAATCATAACTCAGGCAACTGAATTCAGAACTCATTATATACATGCATAGATATATGTACAAGCCATTACGTAGAATATAAAACCCTCTGTGCAGGGCAAAAGTACAATCATTGTATAGGACAGATGTACAGTCAACAGGCAGAACCAAATGAACAACCAACAGAATGTACAACCTTTAGTGCCGAACCAAATTGAAACAAATTTGGCAGAACATGAAGTAAAACCCATGTGTCTGTATACACGAACCTAGATCAACAGGTGTCAATATAGACAGTCCAGAATATGCAGGTGTCTGTATTCATGGTCCTCACACAACAGGTGTGAGATTTTACGGCCCTTGCACAACAGGTGTGAGCATTTACAGTCCTCACATAACAGGTGTGAGTATTTTATGGTCCTCACACAACAGGTGTGAGTATTTTACGGTCCTCACACAACAGGTGTGAGTATTTACAGTCCTCATACAACAGGTGTGAGTATTTTATGGTCTTCACACAACAGGTGTGAGTATTTACAGTCTTCACACAACAAGTGTGAGTATTTAGGGTCCTCACACACCAGGTGTGTGTATACATATTCCTTGAACAAAATATGTGTTGGACAACTCAAAACTGACTGTAGAGGTAATAACTGAAAAGTGCAGTGTCTGTATAGAGATACCCATTGCGTCTGGAACATATATACACACATCTATTGAGTACGGAACATGTTGATCGTCAACACAAAGCAGGGGCACACAGGAAAAACAAGCGTTGCACAAATCAGATTTAAATACACAGGTAAAAGAAGAAAATAGTGCACCCTTAAGGGACAATTCATTTACTGTATGAGATCAACTGACTTCTGAGACTTAAGTGAATCCAACTGAACAATCTCAGCATGAAAATGAACAAATCTTGACTATAGTTTTCCATCCCAAGTTACATGTGACAACGCACAAGCAATCTCCCCTACAAAGAATATAATTCCTGGCAGTATCTAAACCTAATTTCTTGCGAGATCTCAAAGTCTAGACACAGCAAACCAATGGGAATTGCACATATGTTACCAGAGCCATTCAGGAATCTTATCCATACCGACCTGTCTCAATGCATATTCTGTTAACAGGGTTACTGTCATTGCTTTATTCCCCATAAAATGCAATCATTTAACACTCTAATGAAAATACAACAGCCGCTGTCCAATCTTGAGGTTCTTGTGTACCTTACAAGTTGCAAAGTGGTGGAATTAATCTGCCAGTTTCCTGTACAGCGCCAATATTGATGGTCGGTGGTAATTTACTGGCCTAACTGCCACCCGCAGAGGATTAGAAAAACTTAAGATGTGACTTGTGACGATCCTTTGGGAGTGCAGTTGAAGACAATATGCACATGTAGCTACAAGGAAAACCTGTTATGTTCCAGTAAACAGCCTGTAAAATGGTCGTGAATGTCTTGTGCGATGTGTCGGTTTCCTGGCATGGTCCTTCCAGTGCATTAGCCCATGGTGGAACTTGTGAGTGGATGCAGTGATATGTCCAAGATGGTTACGTTTTCTTTGCCCTAATCACTGATGTTTGTGAGTGAGTAGTGTTTTACGCCATTTTTAGCAATTGTACAGCTCTGTTCCCACAAGTATCACTACAGTGGGTTTGGAGGATTGCGTCCATGTTGGGAATTGGAATTGTTAAGGTGACTGGGCAGCTCAAAGAGTCCATCATATTTTAATGTAACGTAACACTTATAAAACTCATCTGGAAAATTTTGCTACCACTTAAAGAAATTGTATTTCAGATAAATGACAAAAATAGGAAAAACATACATTTCTACTAAATGCATGGGTACCTAACTGTTAGATTGGCACCGTTTTGCACAGTGCTTATTGAAGTAGAAGATTGAAGATAAGCAATGGGTTCTTTTATTGCACATGAGAACCTGGGGTGCTGAAGTTCACCCTTATCCAGTGATAACTGGATA
Organism: Haliotis laevigata; assembly: GCA_008038995.1. Lineage (NCBI taxonomy): Eukaryota > Metazoa > Mollusca > Gastropoda > Lepetellida > Haliotidae > Haliotis > Haliotis laevigata. The sequence continues at coordinate 506,470 of VKKT01000050.1, forward strand.
AAACTTGTGTTGGGAGTATATGTGCCTAACAACCTACTGCCTATCTCCATACAAAAAACATCACAAAATAATTCCCAGATAGGTCATGTGCTTCTTTTGTATTGTGTGCTGATGTGTGTGCTGTCATTTTTTAAATTTTTTTTATTCTGAAAGAATCTCTTTGAAAAAGTCAACATTTGGACAATCAAGCTCTCGGAGACTAAAAGCTTCCCTCTATCAATGATATCACAGAAATATTTCCAATGAAAACAAAGGGGACTGAAACCAACAAAGTTTGTCAGCTACGACAACCACAACATTTCAAAGAGTTAAAGTGTTTATGAAAGTACTTCAAAGAGCGGATGACACTGAAAGTGATTTTACAAGTGTTAAGTTAGGCACAAAGACAATGGATACACTGAGCGAGCGAGTATTTTGCTTTAAGACTGCTCTCAACAGTATTTCATTATTACTTTTGGGTCATGGAAGGGGTTCACAAAAGTGATACGTATCTGAACCATTTAACCGAATAGTGAATACTGACTCGTGCCCATCAAGAAGGATTCGGGGCGGTGGGGTAGCCTAGTGGTTGAAGTGTTCACTAAACACACAGAAGATTTGGGTTCGATTCCCCACATGGGTACAATGTGTGAAGCCCATTTCTGGTGTCCCCCACCATGATATTGCTGGAATATTGCTAAAAGTGGCGTTAAACTAAACTCACTCACTTAAGAAGGATTCCACATTGGAGAGTGAACATGAGAACTATCAGTACTTTAAACAAGAATTGAAACTTTGTTTCTGATAATTCCAATAGCAGTCAACATTACACAAGCACTTGCATATTGTGTGTGTCTATTACTATCAAACATTTATCACTTCTCTGTACAAAATGGATATTAATGTTAAATAAATTATGAAATCCAAGTAGATCATCACAGAAAATACTCTATAGGAAACACAGGAGGCCATTATGCAAACAACCACACATCTGTCACCATGCATGGCTCTCTCGCTATTGACAACTTCAATTCATGCCACACAATTCATTTAGCTATGTACATGTACTTTGTAATGTCAAAATGAAGATGAATATTTTTCACAATTTTTTACACATTCCCCTACTGTCATAACAGATTTAAGTACTTGGGAATATTTTCATAAAGGTACAGGTACGTCAATCTTTATGTGCATTCTGATTGAAGCGTACAACTTTATGGACAACAAGGTGTTGAATGCCACGTCTCTGTGTAGGCGTCTTACTGATTGTTTGATGAGCATTCCAGAAGTTGGTAAAACAAAAATAAGCATACAACTTTATGGATGACTTTATGCATTCTGATTGCTTTGTCATATTTTCACACATAATATTCATCGATAGGATGAGGAGTCTTCTTTCCGTTAGGGATGAGTGGTGACGCTGTGTCATAGTTAACTAGTTTCAAATGAGCTTGATATTGGTCTGAATGTTTCAGCAGTGATTCCACATTGTTGATATTGGATACAAATAATCTCAGCACAATGAACCACATGGTTCCAGAGAGGGAACTGAATGTGGAAAATCACAGCAAGGTAATTAAAACATTGAAATTTAGAAAAATTGCATTTGAGAGAATATGTAAGATTTATTTGACAGGCAAGATGATTAATTTTTCAACCTGAATGATAAAAAGGTGTATAACAATCTCATTTTAGCAATCTGCCAGCAAAGAGTCGACATAAAATCTCTTGTGTCAATATCAAATATTCACCAACTGACCATAAATGAAAGCCTTTTTGGACAACAAACAAGCATGTTCAAATCCTCCAGCAAACTTCCTCTGCCCTTTCATTTTAAAGCCTGTAAACATTCACCTCCAGTTGTTAAGTAGGCCCTACGCTATCATAATAGTTCACTGTAAGTCCCCATAAATTCATAAGGCTTATGACTTCATTAACTTCACCTTGTGTAAGAGAGCTCAGAACATGACAATTCTAGAAAGAAATGTTTGATCGTGACTCGATCCAATAAAAAATAAAGATTTCCTCTAACAAGATCCGAGTATTTTCCATCCCTGAGGTACACCACTGAACACAGCTTCTTTCATGCCTGCCATTGACACAAAATCCTCCTACGAGAAACTTAAAGAAAGAAATGAATTATGTCAACAGAACTTACTCACAGAATCCACACAAGAACTGCTTCCGTTATGATTATTGGTAAAATGTACAGCGATGTCATCAACTGCAAATATTCCATCAACACGTGACATATTCGGGTGCTTTTTGTGAACAATCTGCTGAGGCTTACAATTTCCTTTCTTCTGAACCTTCTTCAGCCAACTCAAAATAGAAACTTACTTTGCCAAACGAATCCAAATATATGTCATTATTTTCGACCAAACTGTGGGAAACACAAGACAATTGTCCTTAAATGAGATAACAATGATTCCATTTCTTTAAAATGTGGCTTTCAGGTGTGCTGCTGAGATAACTTTTATGTGTTTTTATTGCGTGTTTGATCTCACAATACAACACATTGAATCCGTTGACGTCAGACTGAAATATAACTTTACAAAATATTAATTCAATTACCTTCCAAGCTGAAGATTGCCTCACTAAAATGGCCATCATCCACATGTGTTTGCCAGTGACATTGTTCCTATATTGATTAACACTAGTCTTTCTTCAAGATCATCTATCTTAGGCTTGGTGATAGAGGAGAATAATGAATGTCAAATCTCAAAATATTCTCAATATACACATTTTCAGATTTGATTGCAATGTAACAGGAATACTTCGGTGAACAGATATTCAACTCAAACAAAAAGGTCTTTTTTGTAAATTGCTTTTTGGAGTAACAAAATTGCATTTTTAAATCTGTTTAAAGTTTGAATGTCTGAGAAGTAAGAGATTAAATTTCCTTTATGCAGGAATAAACACCATTCAGGGTATAGTGATTGAGTGAGTGTAGTTTTATGCCTCTTTAAACAATATTCCAGAAATATCACTGCAGGAAACATCAGAAATGGGCTTCACAAATTGTACTCATCTGGAGAATCAAACCTTGGTCTTCAGTGTGATGATCAGATACTTTAACCATTTAGCTACTCCACTGCCCCTTCAGGGTATCACTGAGCCGTCTGTAAATACGCCCATCCTGACTAGTGACCTAGTGGATCATGGCAAGGAAATGATGCTCTGGACTACAACCAACAAACCAGGCACGCATTCCTGATCCTCATCTTCGGAGCAGTGTGTTTTATGAATCACTTTCTCTTGAAGGTGCCAGGTGATCATGAAAAGCGGAGTATATCCTACCCCACCATGCACTGACATCCACCATGCAAAGGCATGTCAGAACTTAATGAGTGAGTGAGTATGGTTTTACACCGCTTTTAGCAATATTCCAGCAATATCACGACGGGGGACACCAGAAATGGGCTTCACACATTGTACCCATGCGGGGAATCAAACCCGTGTCTTCGGCATGACGAGAATGCTTTAACCACAAGGCTATCCCACCACACCTGGAACTTAATGAATAAAAGAGGGAAAGGGTAACTCAGTCACCTGTTCTACCCCAAGTCTGGACCATCAAACCACAGATTTTTGCAGTTGAATGAGTGAAAGAGTGAGTTTAGTTTTACACAACTTATGCAAGATCATATTCCAGCTGTATCACAGTAAGGGACACCAGAAATGGGCTCCACACATTTTACCCATGTGGAGACTCGAACCCGGGTCTTTGGCATGACAAGTGAATGCTTTAACCACTAGGCTACCCTTTTGCTGTTCATTATAGATGACATGTGCTGACATTTTCCTGACATACACTCAACATAACAGTCAGACACTACAAACTAAGTTTCGACAGCAAGTCAAACACCAGTGACATTCATACCAAGGACCTTTTCAACTTCGAATCCCCATAGTGCTCTGAATGGTGGAAATCAACAAAGCATCCCCCCTTATTCCTAATCACATGAACACTCAGTCAGACAATCCAACTTGACAGGGATTTGATTAGAATAATACCAACTTATGGATTCTTATTTCAATCTGGCAAAATGAAAATCTCACAAGGCAGATCCTACTTGTAGCCATTAAGCTGGCATTTCCATATGTCTGGACAGGGTTTGGTCAAGGGTCAGGAGATACTCTCGTTATCTTGCGATTCAATGGACTGAGCCAAATACAGCAAATCATGAAATTAATATGCCTCCAAAAACAAATAAGGCCAAGCCCTTATGTGAATAAAATATGAATTTATGCAAAATAAACTTCAACTGTTGATGAAACTTCCATAAGATAACAGCAGGATATTTCAAATATAACATTTCACAATGACAAAGGTCAGGTAAACACAGGGAATATGAAGATTGAGAGAGTTGTTACCTAAGTAAACACAAGTTATTTCATGATTTTCACAATCTCCTTAAAAAGATACCCAAATACCCTTATATAACAATAATAGATATTTCAACTTATTCATTGCAAATGGTCACAGATGATTGTGTTAATAGACAGCTGGGAATAATGAAATAGACATGCTGAAGAACATAAATGGATGAATGTGCAATATGTTACCAATATAGGAGACCTTACCATGTTCACAAACACAATGATATACTAACATCTAGTCTCCGAAAGAAAGTTAGAAAGCTTCTAAATTTTGTTAACATAATTCAATAAATAGGAGCCCAGAGACTTTCTTTATTTTCAGACCTGAAACTGTTGTAATCTAGACTTGCCACATATTCAATGGTCTACATTGGGTATATTTGTTTCAGGGTCTGTATGACAGTATAACATAATGACAAATAAAGGAAACAATTTTTGCACCATTTATTTTCGCCATCCTTAATGAAAACTGACACTATGGCTAGTACATGGGGTCAAAACGGATGGTGAATAAAGACATTTATAAGCATTGAGATATTAAAGCTGAAAACAATAATATCAAAGTAAGAACTGTGTCTTGAGAATACATTTTTCTTATATTACCCTGTTATTCACAATTATGGTTAACAGACTACATTGTGTTGATACCCTAGATTTGTTTTCATAATAATAATATTTTAACAACACTGAAATTTATGCATTCATTCTAAGGTATACAAAGCAGTGTCTGCAGAGGCAGAATTTGTATTCTATTTATTGCTGTTATAAAACATTGCAATAAATTTTGATTGGCACCACAAGAAATCCCCATTGCATGTTTGACAACTTTGCATTTTTCTGCCTGTTCCTGTATCGCAATGGACAAAGTAAACAGACAACCATTAGAGAAAGTACACCCAGGGAACTGGTCACAGATAGTTTCGCAAACTGGTTGCAAACAGCTTTGCAAACTGGTTGCAAATAGTATTGCAAACTTGTAGCAAATAGTATTGCAAACAGGTCGCAAAATAGTATAGCAAACTGGTTGCAAATAGTATTGCAAACTGGTAGCAAATATTTTCGCAAACTGGTTTCAAATAGTATCGCAAACTGGTAGCAAATAGTATCGCAAACTGGTCACAAATAGTTTCACAAACTGGCAGCAAACTGGTCGCAAATAGTATCACAAACTGGTAGCAAATAGTCTCGCAAACTGGTTGCAAACAGTCTTCTTTTAAATTGCATTAAACTGTTTCATAATGCATTTATTACAATTCGACTTCTCAATTGTTCTTAGATGCAGACATGGTTCATTCTGAAAAATGCAATGCACCAGAATCTTCCAAACATATTGTTATATTTACTCATCTGACAGCGGACCATGGTGTCACTAATTAAGGAAAGGAAGACAAAATGAATAAGGTACATGTCATAATTTTCACCAAAACTGGTTTTGTGACATGTAACTGCAAATATGCCATGTCACCTACTTATAAACTGTGTGAAATCTAATAAAGTGACAGACTGAGATCTAATTTTAGAACAACTAGCATGGAGAGACATGTGAACAGCAGTGATCACTAACCAGCTGTTGAAGCTATATATGACATGGGATGTTGTTGCTGCAGTATGTTACATAGGAGAACAATTTATAGATATCCAAACTTTATTAAATTTACATCATTACCAACAAGTACAAACAGTTTAATACTTCAGAATTAATCAATGTTTATATTCCATGCAACATTACAAAGAAAAATAATATTTGAAAACATAAATGTTAGTAGTAGGGCAAATATATATGTATGTATGTTTTATATACTACACGCCTGTGTCCCCTTCAGTACGGAATAAAGATTGATCGATTGAGAAAAATTTAATGCAAAACATCCTGTGTGGGACTAACGCTACTTGTGGATGGTGATTCTGCATCAAACTCCATGTCCAGTTTTAGTATATATATGCTTTCTCAGAGGTCGCCCCAAAGTTTTGAAAATGACACATGCATTCATGCTGAATTAGTTTGTGTCCCCTCTTGTCCAGCTTCCTGGCAGAACACTGACAATGTATTCTATTGGTATAAACATTCTAAACTGAGAACAGAAATGACACCCAAGCAGAAAATGTCTTCCGCTCTATCAAGGCTGCATAGTTTCCACATTCTTGTATTCCTTGGATCTGTACGTTACGGCATGTGATGTAGCATGTCTCATGACAGTGGGTCTTGCCCTGACAGGAGACATGTCAAAGCAACAAGCAATACAAACAACCTCAGACTTTCAGGTTTAGAAGACAAGTCCAGATGACTAGTGTGAATATGAAACAATAGTGCACAAGAATAACTTGACTCTGCTCCAAACAGATCCCAAATGGTGAAAAGGGCAAAAATCAGATCAGCAGAGGCATTGTGAATAATACTAAGTGAAGCTGCCCAACAATCACTGAGATGCATTGAACGACTGATGCAGACACACACAGGTTCACTGTCTACACCATTACCACACTGCTACTGCCTTCTTACAGGACTAAACAGCCCTACTCTGTGAACGATATTTTCTAAATGAGGGAGCAACAGAAAATATTTCGCTTTTCTGTTCTTCATATCTTTCAAAATGCACTTACAAATGATACAAACAAATTGCATGCTGTAGATACAAGCAGTCAATAAAAGGATGTTTAAAACTTTCCCATGAAATATTTTCGATGTCATGATGAAACATGAGGTCATTCTTTAGCTCCTCAATGTATCCCAATCCATGTAATTTGATACTGAAGACCTGGGTTGGATTCCCCACATGGGTACAATGTTTGAAGCCAATTTCTGGTGTCCCCCACAGTGACATTGTTGGATTATTGCTAAAAGTGGCGTAAAACCATACTCACTCACTCTTTAATCTGAAAGAATTCAAAACATTAAAATGTGTATGTGGCTGCAGATTTACCAATTATTTGTAATCTCCAAAACAATGATTACTGAACTTTTCTGTGCCAGGATCTGCTTGTAGTCTGATTCACAGATTGGCGTCCGATCCTTTCATCTGTCAGCACCATACCCTTAAACGGGTTTAGAATGGGTACAAACAACTTTTGATATTCCCCGATACAGAGCTGACACTCACACAAAAGGCTGTGATATATAACCCAGTGACCGTTCAAACAGAGTTAAACTCAACTCACTCACTCATCAGTAACAAAGAGTCTTGGCATTCATATTGATTTCCACTAATGATACAAAATAGCCATGCTCAAACCGTATCTCTCAAACCATCTTCAACAGTTTTATTTCCAGTTTGCTTGATATTTATCTTCATCCCGTCAAAAAAACAACAACATCCCACGATCTGCTTCTGTGATGACAAATATTCCTGCCTACCACGTTGTGATCCTCAACATCGACAACCGTCCCTGATCAGCTGAGATCAATACGCCAGCTAAAACTAGCAATTTCTTCCAGCCAGCTAATGGTGTGGCAACACCATGGTTTACTGAACAACGTACGTCACCAGCCACAATATGATGCATGGTATATGTCAGACACATGTCCATACAAAATTCCTTATCAATCAATCACAAAAAAGGGTTATATTTTATTACTTTAATGGTGAAAATTGATTGTAGAGGTTTCAAGAGTTTTACAAGATTACCTTTCTGGGACACATTCAGAGCAAGTGGGAATATAAATCCCAGAAATCAGGGTTTAATACCACCAGCTCTTCAAAGCAAACATGTTTTTTGGGGGGTCTGTTTGAGGTGTCTGGAAATCAATTTTTTGACATATTGAAAAAGTTCACATAGGTTTTTTAAATGATCTAGCATCTTGAAAGGACATACATTGACTGTGTGTGATGACTCTTGAAGATGATTGGCTGGAGGTGCTTCTGAAACAGACCTTTTGTAAGACTGTTGAAGAACCGATATCTTGCCAGAGGTAAAGCAGATATAGACTCTTGTGATGGGATTTGGTTTTAATTTCATTATGGAATATATTGGTGAAGGCATTGATTATTGATCACTTAGAAAATTGAAATTGAAGACTGCTCTTTACAAAATAATAGTTAAACCTTTCCAATTTTGGTAAATGAAGAACTGTTGTCTAGCTACAGGTAAAACGGATACTTAAATCTTGTGATGGGATTTGGTTTTACTTTCATGATGGAATATATTGGCAAAGGCACTGGATATTGATTATTTATGAATACAATTTTTGAAATGTCACATAAAAAAAGATAATTAAACAATTCTTAATTCTGATCAATGAAGACCTGTTATCTAGCTTCAGGTACAACAGATACTTAAATCTTGTTAAGGGATTTGGTTTTAGTTTCAAAATGAAATTTATTTACAAACGCACTGATAATCGATTGTTTATGAATAAACATTGAAAAAATAATAATTTAACATTTGGTGAGGTTCTGGTTGGGTTCTAATTCCTTATGATTATTTGTGAATAAAAAATTGAGAAGCGTCAAACAAGAAATACTTATGACGTTTTCTCACAGTATAATTATCACATTCAAAAGAAGGAAGAAAACGAAAAATCACATGGTATTCAGCGATACTGATTATCAGTTGAATAGATATACCACGTTACTGGAATAAATTACGAACTTATAATAGATACTGCTTCAGACAGTTAATGTTCTTATGTAGCTCAGCATCTTGAAGACCATGACAACCTGGCACAAGAAACACAGTTAACTATTAAATTATTGTACTTACTGGTGTCATTTTAACTTTAATTTGTAAAATGATGTCAGATTTGCTGAAATAATAATATATTGCGGCACATATGCAAATCTTTGTGATTTGACAATAAAAATCTGTATAATTTTTAGATTTTTGTAAGAAGTACTGCAGATAATAATGGTTCTTCTTTTATTGGTTTGACATATTATTGATGTTCCTTATGTGTTTTTAATCATGGCTCACTAAACCAACAATATTACCACTGTCAAAATGACCGCTTCTGTGTGATTCACAAGATTATTTGACTAAAGAACAAACAGTTCTTGTCAGTTAAACAGATGTGCTTCACTACCAACTGAAGTCTGACACTTACTGTAACTATTGTTGTAACTGTTACAGTGTGTTACAAAACTTTTTGAATTGAGTGAGTAGGTGAGTTGGGTTTACACTGATTTTAGCAATATTCTTGTAATATCACAGCAGGGGACACCAGAAGTGGACTTCACACTTTTTGAAAATCTGCTAGTTTGATCAGTGTGTTTTGGGAACAACTAAAGATCTGAAGATCTATTATCAGAAAGCTCGAACGTTTTAGGACTAGATGAAGAACTGCTACTTTGATCAGTGTGTTCTGGGACCAGCTGAAGATCTGCTAGTTTGATCAGTGTGTTCTGAGACCAGCTGAAGATCTGCTAGTTTGATCAGTGTGTTTTGGGAGCAGCTGAATATCTGCTACTTTGATCAGCATGTTCTGGGACCAGCTGAATATCTGCTAGTTTGATCAGTGTGTTCTGGGACCAGCTGAAGATCTGCTAGTTTGATCAGTGTGTTCTGAAACCAGCTGAAGATCTGCTAGTTTGATCAGTGTGTTTTGGGAGCAGCTGAATATCTGCTACTT
>VKKT01000050.1:613928-624856 GCA_008038995.1 Haliotis laevigata
GTCAGCCAGGTTGACCCCGTCCCTGTCACATGAAGCCCCTGGCTTCTCCCCCTGTGGGGAACAGCCTTCTGATCCTGTCGTAAGGTGATACCCGGCTTTTCCAGGTAGAGCACCCCCGAGTTTCACAGAAACTGACTCTTGCCCCCGGCTCTTGCCATCGTCAACCCAGTCAGTGCGACCACCAGTCGTCTTGCTGTACATGATGCCATCATGAAACAGTTTTTGTAATTCAATCATCTTGGTCTCATTCCTCATTTCCATATCATACATGGACTGACTAACTGAGGCTTGCAACTCTGATTTAAACGATGCAAATAAATGCGATGCATCCGATTTAGATCTAGATCTAGATTTGGATTCTGTGAAGATGGTAGGGACCCCCGAAGCGGATTTTTACTTTTGCTTGCCTCCGACGATGGGGAGCTTTTACGTTTCTTAGTCTGAGATCTTGCAGAATCCATACTTCACCACTCAACCTCTGATAATTCTGAACACAGAAGGCAGCGATCTTGCAAGGTACAAAGATTACCAGTAAAACAAGAAATGCAGAGAGAATGGGGGTCTAATCCGACATGAACTTCTGACATTGCACGGACTTATTCTTAGCCATAGCTTAAAGTTAGACAAAGGTAAAAAGGGTGGGAAAATATATATCACGTACAAATGTAAAAATAATATATAATACGATGTCCAAAGGACTAATGTCGACAACACTAACCTATATAGGGATGGATCAGTGTAGAAAACAAGCTGATAGAAGACAATTTTTCACTCCACTCTATACACGTGTACAGTGTATACCATACAGAAAATTTGTGAGGATTTTCAAACTGCTATACAGTGACATCTAGGTCAGGGGGAGGTAACTCTGTCAGTTGGAAGGGCATACCACAAGGGATAGCTATGACTTAGCGTTAAAAACTTTCACTTCATTCTGTATGTGTCTGTGGAAACCACAGAATAAGGCAACCATAATCCAAAGGGAATGTTTAAGCCTTAATTACGACTGATTGTAATTGGTACCAGAGACCATATAGTAGATGGTGTCTGTTCGTACTGACATCTTTCTAAAGATTGCTAAAAGCTTTGCCCATTTTTGACATAACACATGTCCAGAGGCCCAAAACATCCATTATCACAACTTGTCCTTCAGGATAAAATCAACAGATAAGCTAATTGCTCATGTGGCTGTGGATACCATACTCAAATCTGCATCACTGAAAACAATATGTGAATTAGAAGCCGTATCTACGGAAGTAATTACTGTCTATGGACCATCTGCTTCTCCCAACATGCAATCCATCAGTACCTGTGTACTCAAGCCCTGTCCTCCCAGGCATCAAACATGGAATCCACAACCACTTCTGGACCTCGGGTCATGTGTCAACTGCCTATTAGTATTATGTAAAGGCTAAAAATAGGACAACAGGTTTTGGTTGGAACTGTAAATCCTGAGGGTAGAAGGGATCAGGTTACGCGGGAGATGATGTGGCTTAAGTTTGGACTATCAAGAAACAATGCCACAGATTTACATAGACTTTCAACATAGATACACTGTATTGACTCCGAGATGATGTATGTTTTATCCCTTAATGCTGAGCACCAGGCAGGGTAACAAGAAGAACCAGTTTCATGTATGAAGGGATGGCACAACATGGGATGGCACAACCTGGGCTCAAAATACCAACCTTTAGCTGTCCATTCTTTTGACATTTCCAGTTAAACATTATTGTGTCAAAATTGAAAGGAAGTTTGTAAATACTTTGAATGGTTCTAGGTTGTCCATAACAGGAAAATGATCAATAAACACAAAATATGACACATCAAATCCCTTTTCAGCTGTTGTAAAGACATTTTATGTTCTTGCAATGGTTCCCTCCCCTCCCCGTCAAAGCAAAGGTAACATTTACTAAATAAACACTCCCTTTGATACAAACAGCCTAAATGTGGGCCAAAGTCCACCACATGATTGCTTTGTTCAGTGTTTGTTTGTTTGTTGTTTACGCCACACTCAGCAACATGATGGCCGTCTGGAACCGAACAATCCAGTGATTGACATCAAGAGCATCAGTCTATGCAACTGGGATGTGATGACATATGTCAACCAAGTCAGTGAGCCTGACCACCCAATCCTGTTAGATGCCCCTTACAACATGGGTTGCTGAAGACCAATTTTCAGCTTTGTTTGTAAATTACATAATCACTCAGGGGAGACTAATGAGTTCTATTCCCCATTACGACCAGCATACACCTCGCAAAAGAAACAAAACCATTAGCTTACATATGCAGAGGATCTGGTCCAGTGTCCCTTTCTCTCTGTCATGGCAACGTCTATTTCAATATATGCCAGACACAGCTATATACATGTATCAATGTCTGTAGGAACTGCCTTGTAATCAACTGTCACAATATATAACCTAGCTTCATCTGTATCTGGACAACATCACATCTCCCAAGTTCGTGGTAACCCCTGACCCGATACATGAGACGAGACCCTGGCTACAGTGACGTGATGAGGTAATACATACAACAAGTGTGTCTTCAGTGTGCTCTGTCTCAGGGGATGAGCAGAACAGGGTGTAATTGGATGTTTGACATGGTGAAATGCTACTTGATGCTCATTTATTGACTGGACGGACCAGCCTTGTGGGGACATAAATCACTGTGTAACTCCATGTATCAAGTCAGGGCGACTAATGCTTGCGTCTATTACTGATATGTCACCTTACCGAAGCCCCAAGGAATGGAGTTCTCCAGCTTCTACACAATTAATTGCACAGAAGCCAGAAATACAAGGTATAACATGTGTTTTATTAAACTGATACAAGAAAAAAAACATGTATCAGACTGTCTTGAGTCATAATGTTTACAGATGAGCTTCATCTTCCAGTCCTATTATGTGCCAATTAGAGTTTGTGTGGATGTGTCTGTGGCCTTTTGTCCGGGGCCTCAGGAGATCATAGATGGACTTGGCAGGTAGGCCATTTTCCCATACAATAGATGGACAGGTGATACAGACTCCCTGGAACTTATCATGGCATATTCCGCTGGACCAGAATCAATACTTAGGGGTTATTATGAGAGAGTCTGGGAGAAGTTGGTTGGTGGTATGGTAGGGGTTGTTGGTTGCCCTTGGGGATGGTTTTGGGGGGTTGTGTGGGATGTTCGAGGATGAGAAGGAGGGACAGGTGAGATTGGGAGGGAGAGGTGAACAGGTATGAGTGAGAAGAGATGATGGTGGGACAGAAGGTTTAGAGGATTGGTGGCAGGTTGGAGGGATGTGCGAGTGGTTGGAGGTGTGGATGATTGGTGAAAGGAAGGAGTGATCGGTGAGAGGATTGGTGGCTGGCTGGAGGGATGTGAGAGTGGTTGGAGGTGTGGATGATTGGTGAAAGGATGAACTGATCGGTGAGAGGATTTGAGGAAGGTATGAGCAACATGTCAGTGGTTAGAGGTGTGGATGAGAGGGAGGGTGGAACTTGTGAAAGGATGGAGTGATCGGTGAGAGGGATGCATGAGTGGTTGGCGGTGTGGATGAGAGGGAAAGTGGGAGGTGGAGGGTTGGAGCAGAGAGCAGGGTGTGTGAGGTTCGGGAGGGCAGGGTGTGGGTGGATGGGAAGGATAGGCAAGTGGGATGGGTGAGATCTAACAAAGGTGCTGGATGGAGCAATTGGGTAGAGTTCAGAGGAACAAGAGCCAATTGGTTCAGGTAGGAGTAGGTTATGTGACGATGTGGGAAAGGAGTGAGATTGTGGCATTGAGTGATGTTGTCATCATCATTGTAAAAGGATGAGATTGAGTGTTTTAAAGTGACCATGATTATAAGAGGGTGGGATTGAGTGATGAAGTGACCAGAATTGTCTATGGGTGGGATTGAGTGATCAAGTGACCAGAATTGTCTACATGTAGGATATTGAGTGATGAAGTGACCAGAATTGTCTACATGTGGGATTGAGTGATGAAGTGACCAGAATTGTCTATGGGTGGGATTGAGTGATGAAGTGACCAGAATTGTCTACATGTGGGATTGAGTAATGAAGTGACCAGAATTGTCTACAGGTGGGATTGGGTGATGAAGTGACCAGAATTGTCTACAGGTGGGATTGGGTGATGAAGTGACCAGAATTGTCTACATGTGGGACTGAGTGATGAAGAGACCAGAATTGTCTACAGGTGGGATTGGGTGGTTTAGTGACCAGATTGTTAGAGGGTGGGATTGGGAGGTTGAGTGACCAAAATAAAATTGTTAGAGGGTGGGACTGAGTGGGAATGGATTGTTAAGTAACCAGGAATGTGAAATGTTGATTATATATATGTATCACAAAATATAACATAATTGTAATTGTCACAAAATACAGAGCTGCAAATTTTCAAAGGTATATACATGTAACTAAAATAATTTTTATTTGAGAATCAAACTGCACATATTTTCAATTTCAATTTGACCTCTTAAAATCCTCTGAAGAGCTTCTTCATATGACAACTCAAGAAAACAGTCTTCTCATAAATAATACAGGGAAAGGATGTCTAAGAAATGCCAATCCAGCTTTCTTTGATAAGGATAAAACCCAGTGAATCATCTAAGTATCTAATCCATCTGACTTCTGTTTGCGGGCAAGTTAATGCAGAGTTGGCCAGAGACCTGCCATGTTTATGACGTTTAGTCACAACGTTAGATCCGCTCTTCACCGAGCATCACAGACAAATCCCTCCATCTGTGAAGTCGACAATCTAAATGTCACCATGCTGGAAACAGCAAGGCCAAGATTTGTCAACACTTACCACCAGCAAGATGTCACCGCTGACGACAGGGGATAATCTTATCAATGTGACATTAACACTCAAAATAACATTTCTGTCAAATCAATTTCTGTGAGAAGACTTTCTTTGTCTTTGATGTGAGCATTGCTGGTGGTGAGAACAGGAACAAGTGTAAGGTAGCTGCCACTTTAATCATCCATCCCTGTCCAACGATGGCGTAATCTGCTTGCAGAAACATTTCCTTCAACATGTTCTGTCTCTAGCTATATATTTCAAACAATCAAACACATACAAAGACATGATTGGTTTTCTTTCTCACAGAAGAAACCATACACAACACGCTGTTACAGACTCATTTTAAGAAGTTTGCCTTTGAAAGCAAGTCAATACTCAAAATAGCACTGTTGGGTATATCACCCTTTGAACAATATCTTAGGTTATATTAATTTGGAGGATTGACTGATTAGACAAATATCAAAGGTATTGACAGACCAAAAATTGTAACTGAGATGAATTAGGAGACAAACCTACTGAGTTTTTTAAATTTGATGAGGTCCTGCTGCAGAATAGATGCATATTGAGTCTATGAGGGGTATTTAGAAGTGATACATATAAACACAAGAAATTCCCTGGCTTCCACTTGTCCATCTACCAATTAACTACTGGTTTCCCTTGTTATCTCATAACTGTTGTTGTTTTAACATGTACATATATGGCTGTCTGTTCCTAATTGTTTCATTCACCTGATGAAGGAGAACGAATATATACTTCAAAATGTTGCGACCCTTCACAATAAAGAAGTTGATATCCATAAAATCCTTGCCTTTAGATGCATATTATTTTAAACCAAGCGTTTTTTTTCTTTACATCCAATGTACTGATGGTTTAAACTGATGATGGTGGATTGTGGGATATCCATGGGATGCAACTATGACAGTAGGACATGAGACTTTGATCACAGCAAATACACTACTCAAGAAAAGTTTAGGATGAAATTGTTTCATACTATTGTAGTCAATCTGTTGTCTTGACAACCTGGACTTCTCCTGAGTAATTGGACCCGTGAAGATCCTGGGTAGAATAGGTCTTCAGCAACCCATGCTTGCCACAAAAGGTGACTATGCTTGTCGTAAGAGGCGACTAACGAGATCGGGTGGTCAGGCTCGCTGACTTGGTTGATACATGTCATGGGTTCCCAATTGCACAGATCGATGGTCCAGACTCGATTATTAACAGACCGCCGCCATAAAGCTGGAATATTGCCGAGTGCAGCGTAAAAATAAACTCACTCACTCTGAGTAAATTGAAGATAGGATATTATGAATGTTTGTCTTTCCACAGAGTTGGACATCATTTCAGTGGAGCTGAATCCAAGTGAATTACTGTTAACGTAGCATTGGAATAAAGTCCTTATTAATTCAAAGTACCAATAAAATATTTCTAAATAGTTTGAACAACAAGACATTCATTATGGAGCCATATTGTCAATTGAGTAAAGTTTACGAAACTTGAATTGTTGTTTAACACTGGACTCGGAAATATTTAAGCTGTATGACAGTGGTCTGTGAATATTTGAGTCTGGACCAGACAATCCAGTGACTGACATCACGAGCATCGATCTGCACAATTGGGATACAATGACATACTTCAACCAAGTCATTGAGTCTGACCACCCGTTGGTCATCATGCATGGGTTGCTGAAGGCCAATTCTAACCCAGATCAGTGGTACTTGCATATTGCTCACTAAGGTTTCTGGTACCAAAAGTCATGTGATAAAGCTTGCTCATTACAATTCATCCTTGTGCTGCTTCACAGATAGACAGACAGGCTATAATCCAGGAGTATAGAAGTCTGTTATAACGGCTTGACGGACAGGTGGTAATTGGTGCTATTGGAGAGATGGCTTGCTTGATTCCATTGAGGATATAAGGATTAACATCGCAAACCCTTCAAGTCAGAAAAACAATTAGTCCCTAATGCCTATACACAAGTGGTTACATAATCTTAATTAAGCTGATCATATTTCATTTTCACTCTGTCCAAAACCTAGATTGTCTTGTATGGCTAACTGAAACAGAACATATGCATTTGTCCAGTCATTATCAGGATTCCAGCAGTTAATAGCTTTGGTTCATTCAGTACTGACTGACTTACTTAGGTTTGGCTGGTATGGTGGTCAGAGATTGTGTATCATGCTGTGGGAAGTTGTGTCTCTTGCCCATGCCATGTGTAGATAGTGTGTTTAAATAACATATTCAGTATATATTTTTGGGATTTGAATCCCATATTCAGCTTATATTTCCTGGCTTTGAATCCCATATTCAGCTTATATATCTCAGCTTTCCCATATTCAGCTTATTTTTCCTGGCTTTGAATCCAACATTCAGCTCATATTTCCTGGCTTTGAATCCCATAGTCAGCTTATATTTCCTGGCTTTGAATCCCGTATTCAGCTTACATTTCCTGGCCTTGAATCCCATATTTATTTTACATTTTATTGCTTGAATCAATATTCAGTTTTTATGGACAGGCTTTGGGTCCCATATTCCAGATATATTGACCAATTTGAATCCCACATTCAGCTTATAATTCTTGGGTGTGAATCCCTTCTTAGCTTATATCTAATAGGTTTTAATTCTGATTCATCTCATATTTATGTGGTTTTAATTCTGATTCAGCTTATATTTATTTGGTTTTAATTCTGATTCAGCTTACATTTATTTGGTTTTAATTCTGATTCAGCTTATAAGTGTTTGGTTTTAATTCTGATACAGCTTACATTTATTTGGTTTGAATCCTGATTCAGCTTTTATTATATTCTATTCCAGCAATCTTGAGGCCTTTTATTTAACCTACACACAACGCTGTTTCAGGGACACTCAGATCCCCAATTCCATAAAGTCAGCATGGTACATGCAGGGGTCTCTTGGGCCCATAGTACCCAGGAATCCCCATTGGAACTTCCAAAAATGATACCAAAAAAAAATCTAAAAGTACTCAATGTCATTAGCCTCACCATACAGTGATCAGAAAAAGAATCTCAACATTTTGTTGTTATTGAATTTTTTCCTTTTTTTCACAACATTTGAAAAAAACAACTTATTCTATGAAAAACTCTGACACAACATTATTTCATTAATGTCATTTAATGTCATTCTTATTAAAAAATCTAAACCAAATAAACATTTTACTTCCCATGTTCTTTCTTTTTAGGTAATGACATTTACAACAGCTGAAAACATAATGCTGATTACATCTTGAACAAATTTGACATTCTGTGTAGTGATTATAAACACAAAGTTTAATTTCTCCAGTTCCTGTTCTCCAGCAGAAGAAAACATTCTTCTTCAAGCTGATTTCAGAACAACAACATAAAAACAGCAACACAAAAAAGTGGATGAGAGCCATTTCATCACACTTTGGAACAGGCATTGTCAGGAACAAGCGACATTTTAGCCCCATCAATGATCTGTTCCAAGTAGAGAGACAGAAGAGTCTGATGAAGGATATGGATGCTAAAGACTAAAATGATGTACAACGGGATACAACGGGTTAGTAAATGGCATTACCTTTTTCAACATATTTACAAATATATTCAATCCTGATCTCATTTCAGAGCAGCTGACGTACACAAACTTGCTGCCCTTGTGACGGCCTATTAAGATGTATGAGGAGAGCAACTGATCAGTCGAAGTCATGAAAGGTCACTTTTAAGTTGACAAATTTGCCAGTATTCTCTCTGCTAGTCTCCTTCATCTCCCCAATACTTTCCTAATTGACATTTGTCTTGCTCCTTTGGTTTAGAAACATCTTTTTTGCCGTTTTGTAACAAGCAACTATTCCACAGTTTAAAAATGTTTTTTACATCACTGGCCTTTCGTTTCCCCTCCATTACAGATCCATGGCTACCACACAGACAAATTAGTGTAAATTCTCTCAAACTCAATGCTCGCCTTGGTGGTTGTTTAGCTACACAATTTGTCAACTAATATATCAAGCGCTTAATTACCATGTAGAACTGTGACTTCAGTTTATCCATTCATTACAAAAATGATCTGTCACAGTGAGCTTGAGTTGTGTAATATTCTTGCCTGATCCAAATCACATAATCTGTTGTTGTGTCGTCTAAAAGTCTACTTTATCCTTAAAAATAGTCTCTGAGTGATTATTTCTTTATTTATGACTTTAACCATCTAAAGCTGGTGCCAAAATGTGCAAAGGAACAGGAGTTATAGACAATTATGCCCAGTGGTGTTTTAAGTTAAACAAGACTGAATTTTAATGATTCCAGCTTAATTAACAATGTAGTGGGTACTGAAGCTCACCTTCAAATAATAGACACCATATTGAACAACTGATTGATCTTTACAAACTGTTTATCTTGACTTTCAGAACAGATATTCCTTCTACAAAATTGCATAATCTTACTGCTACAGAGTTGATGGGTCTGTTTCATCTGGGGAAAGTTATGGGTCAAATCAAAATGTTACACATGTGCGTACTGAAAAATACAACATTGGCTAAGGTCAACATAAATTATTATCCAAATGATCTCAAACATCACTTCCATTTCTCGAGCAATTTTCAATGACCATGATTGTAAGATTGCAACAATCTTATTACAATTTAGAGTTTTACCCTTTTTTGGAATCCCAAGCCTTTGACCTTTCATAATGGTGCATGGTGAAACCTATTAGCATACATTGGATGAGCATCAATGGCATGAAATGGGATAGCCTTGTGGTGCCAGGATTCATTCCAAGATTGGACCTCCTCTGATCCTTGCTTCTTGTGAGTGAGGGGACGCAAGTCTTTGACCTTTCAAAATGGTGCATTATGAACATGAGCATCTAATTTAACACAGTAACACAAACTATTTATTTCAGTTCTAATGGTCACAATTTGGTCTTCCTGTGTTAAGAAATAACTACTAATTACAGCCTTGTCTGAAATAACAGGCTATGTGAGGTGTACCCAACCAAAATATCACCTGTAATTATCACTTCCAGTTTCAGGACTATAAACGACATGCCCTCATCAACACTGACAGGAACTGTACTCCAAACTAAATATTCTGATTATGCAAAATATTATCCACTCAAGTAGTGATTATTCAAAATTAACAACAATATTTCAAAAATCTTGGTAACTATGCATGCTGTATATACAGAACCATGTGAGTCAGATCTATTCATCCTTGAGTAAGTGAGTGAATTTTGGTCTATATGGCAATATTCCAGCAATATCACAGCACCAGAATGGGGCTACACACATTGCCTCCATGTGAGGAATCAAACCCGGGTCTTCCGTGAGCCAACTGAATGCTTTAACCACTAGGCTTCCCCACCGCACCCAAATGAGTATTGATTCCAATAAAGGCACTGTAATTCCTCAGTCATGAATCTGATTGGGACATGCACTTAAAAAATACTGGAAATGTATTTCTTCTTCTTAAATAGTGAAATTCTCAACATCTAGACAGTGTTGGTGAGATCTCAGATGCTGAGTGCAGTGCAAGTTTTCTCCCCACATACCGCCACCACTGGTCTGAGGACACAGTTAGAGACGATTGCTTCTATAATCTCAGAAAACTCTCCAGGAATGCTCAGAAAATGTCAAAACTATTGACAAGTCTGGATGGGAATTTTGAAAGGTTTCCCCAATATACTTCAAGGTGTTAATCTGACGTCTGTATCAATAACAATCAGCATGATATTTCACGCCAATACCTCCTTCTTCCTTCTACATACATATTAAGTTGAAACGTTAAATTACATTCTCGATAATTGAAGCACTACAGAAAAAGCTTTTCCATATTCTTCAATTATCAAATAAAAAAATTCATAAAACATCAAATCAACTCAGGGCCAGGCAAACTGGAAGAACTGCCAATTCATTTCTCAAGGATGAGGGGCGGTGGGGTAGTCTAGTAGCTACAGCGTTTTCTTGTGGAGCTGAACACTTGGGTTCTATTCCGCACATGGGTACAATGCGTGAACCCCTTTTCTTGTGTCCCCCACTGTGATATTGCTAGAATATTGCCATAGAAAATAAAACTCACTCACTCACTCAAGGAGGATGCCATCTGACAGAAGATGGGTTAAAACTAGGGGTGTCGCGATACGCGAATGTATCGATGTATCGATACATTCTTACTGACGATACG
>VKKT01000050.1:661847-674066 GCA_008038995.1 Haliotis laevigata
GTTGAATTGCGAAGATTTCATTTTGGCAACATTTTGCGTGCATCTACACGATATCTAATCGGGATGAAACTTGATTTTAGTTCCTGACTATTGAATTATTTTATTTCTGAATTATCGCCCGGGRGGTTATATGGTCCATTTTTCTCCCCAAATTTTCCCCAAATTTCCATTTTACAGCCCTGGGCGGCTTTCCGGAAAATCCCGGTAGTAACATGCAGTATCATTAGACAAAATACTATCACGATGTGTCCCAGTTCACCCAGCTGCAAATGGGTACCATGTGAGGATAATTCTGTGTCTAACAGGCTGCATGAGTTGAATACTCCCCATGGAGTTGAGTTGGTTAAAAAAATACACGAAAAAAAAGACATCTGTTGATCAAGGGAACACTCCAGCACCTTAAGCATATACTAGTTGTGTGGATATGTGTGCTAATTATTAATATCCTATAATTTTAAGAAACAGGATTCCCTTCCTCCACTATATACATCGAGCAATGGACAAAAAACGTTTCCAGTGAAGGCAAGGAAATTGAGGTAAGTGAGACAGTCTAAAATTAAATCACCAGTCAGGAATTCCCATTGGGATATGTGAAGCAAAACTCATCCCAAGGATGCCATCGTTGCTTTAACAGGACACTGAAATAAAAATTAATGTTGACAATGACTGAAAGTATGTGACTGGCTGTTCAACAAAAAACACTGTTAGTCTTTACCTTCTTGGTACAGTGTGTGTCAAGACTTGTATGGTCTGACACCGTCATTGTTTTCTTCACCAGATCTGACCAGAGTCTAATGCTACTGCAGAAGCACCTTACCTTATCACAATGGCCAATGAAGCACTTCAAGAACCCACTCATCTGAATGCAACTAATTATGACAGACCACCCTGCAGATATTTCACAAACACACATAACCCTATCTCATTACCATGGGCATGATGACGTCATTATCTTTTGAAGGTGTTTCTGTTATATCATACATCAAGGAGACCTCAACATCTCACAAACTCTGCAATCTCTACCATTACTTTCAACATGACACCCAAAGCAGACATTTTAACAAACTGATCCATTCTTTAGCAAATGCCATCGTGTTTCTCACACAGATCTCTGTCTGGGAGTCAGGGAATAATCTGCTGTTCAACACCAAACATTCATCATGTTTAGAACAGCTTTGGATCGTTACAACAATTTATGATGTTATTTACGATGGTAATGATAACAGTGGAGCTACTCCCCCGACAGGTGTTATCAGACACCTATATTACCATCCTTAAATATACAAATCAATGATGATTATCAACCCGGTGCCGGAACACTGGACAAGAATCTTAAGGTCACCTATTGATGTCCTTTGAACTTCACTTGTAGTAATATTAAAGCTTGGACAAAACACACTGTGAAAACACAGGCAATAAGCTATTAAGGATGAAAAACATCGTGATGAAAAGAGAAAAGGAAGACCTTTTATAATCAAAGCAATAACTTCATGATCTAACTTCTGTTGACTCTTTGATATGAGAGTTGAGTTGAGTTTTACGCCGCACTCAGCAATATTCCAACTATATGCCGATATGAGAGATTGATTGGAGCTTCCTTCAGCAAAACACTGCTGCTTAAGAAAGTGTTAGTCTGTTTCCTTTGTCTGGCATCTTGTCAGGTCAGTGTGTAATTACCTGCGAATGAATATATATAACAATAAGACACAAACATGCATATGTCACAGGCAAAGTCAGATTATCTCGGTCAGTGATTGACGTTATGACCAACAATTCAATCCTTTGATGTTCGATGGCACACTATCAAGGGAGTTTCAAAACCACACTACCCTTTCCATCAAGCCTCGTCACATGACCAGCAATGGTTGCCTGGGACTTATTCTAACACTGGATCAACAAGAAAAGCTGTATTCAGTGACTGCACATTGCCATTTAAGTTAGTTTCTTCAAATACTGAATGACTAAAATATGCACTGACAGAATGATACTTTCCTCAAAGCTTCAAATATTTCTTCTTCATCCATGATTTGCAACTAAATGTACCCACTTATACCCCATACAAAGAACTTGGGCAGCTTAAGCAATCATTAATCAATTAGAAGTTGAGTTAATGAAGAATAATGACAATTATTATGGATATACAACTTCTTTTATTCTGTGGAGGCGACGTTTTGACATAGGTTCTAATGTCGTTGACATCACTTGCTTGACAACGACATTAGAACCTATGTTGAAACTTCGCCTCCACAGAATAAATGAAGTTGTATATCCATAATAATTGTCATTATTCTTTATTCTTCTAGATTAAGCAATCATTGAAAAAATGATACTCTCAACACCTTTACATTCTCCAAAGGAAATTTTAATGTAGTTGTAACTATTCTCATATATTTGTAGTGTAAAGTGCCTGTGATGTTGGTTGCTTGAAGATCTGCAACCAGAGAATTCACTCAAGATGGTAACAAGCAACTAGTTTGAAAGATTGTTATCGTTAGTCAGAAACATTTCACAAGAAATGTTATCTGTTCAGTGAGGTCTGTGGACTGGAACACGTCATCTGTATTTGTCTTGTCATTTGAACTGAAGGCAATGTTCTACACAAGATTTAGCAATGTCTGTCATGTTTATGAGCCCCTGAAAACATTGGAGTGATTTAAAATGAATTTAAGTTGGTTTATTGAGGTTTATTAAAATTGATGCAGAGTCATATCTCATAAAAACCTACATGGAGTCCACAATTATAGAAAACAATGGACAATGTATCTGTAATTGTCATGTCATATTTCAAATGTTTAAAACATCCTGAAACATGAGCTGGCTTACTTTAAGGACTGCTTTGACCCCTCTGACCTGAAGTGAGCATTTGGACACATTAACTGTCAGGAAAGGATTAATGTCTGAAAATGTGTTACAAGAAATATGGACAAATATCAGAAGATTTGGTGTCCTGGTGAATCCATGCCACTTCAAGATATTTTAATTTAAAACAAAAAAATCAATCTTATTGCAGTGATGTCTGTTGCAACATGTTAGGTTCCATGATGTCTGAGAAGGGTGAAGCAAGATGAAAAGATGCACCCTGGGTATGTAAAAGGGTAAGTCCCAAATGTCTGTCCACAACGAAGGACAATGGAAAGTAATAACTATCAGTGCCATAAAACATTAACTGACTGGTTATTACAGAATGTAGTGGTATGACACAAATGTATCTTGAACATTTGTAATCCAATAAGCCCATCAATGTCTGCACAATACACTGCTCATGTCAAAGTTACTATGCACTGAAGCTCACCTACCTTCATATGAGCTTTAAAATATATCATCATATACTTGACAACAATCAAACCTGGTTAGCACATCAATTCTGTGAATGAAGCCAAAGCATTACCTCACTGAACTTTCACTAAGGTGCGGTAAGTAAGGAACCATTCCAACATCTGCAAATACTCATTATGTCCATTCTGTAAAATATATGTCAAACGTCATTATTAAAAAACACAAACACTGGTCCGGAGGTTTCTGAAGAAGAGATAATCATGATGGGTCAAATAAAGCTTGGATTAAACTCATTTGATTGGGGAAATCAATCACTGTAAGATGAATGATGTATACCTTTCAAAAATACATCTTGTTTCAACACTCAATAAGCAGGTGATCATCAGACAGATGCCATACACACAAGATGCAGTCCATCAATCAGAAGAAAGACATCACACACAAGATGCAGTCCATCAATCGTAAGAAAGGCGTCTCACACACACACAAGAGGTAGCCCATAAATTATCAGAAAGAAGTGATACACAATGCAGGCCAAAAATCATCAAAATGTCACACAAATGAGTCGCAAAAATTGGTAGGAAGAGTGCTTCTAGAACTTTTGGAACTTTTAAACTCTGAATCAGCACACTGTTAAACCACGATATCCCCAACTGCTGAGATTACACGCTATCAATATTTCTTTAGATTTATTATTAAACAGTTAATCAAAAATAGACATAAATCTTCGACTATATTCTGTGAACTTTACAGTACTTTTTAAAAAGATACTGGTCATTACCCACGAGGGACATGCTCACAGAATTCGGACCACCCGGACGTCATAAGATGACAGAACTCACCAATAAAGACCACTGTTGCAAGTCATCTGAAAATGTATTTTGTCAATATTACAGCTTTTATTCCAGTTTCTACCTGACCAGGAACATGACCATGATATCCCAGATGTGCTGTTAATGACAAGAAAAATCCTAATTACCCACAGCACCAGTGACGGACTGTGATGTAATCGGTGCAATCACTTCCTGGACACACAAAATAATCACCAACTCATCCAACTGGAACATTGTACAAAATTACCAGCAGTTTAAACGCTCACTGCATGTTATAAACGCTACTGATATGCAATCGTGACTTGTTTACGAGCAAATAAACACAAATGAACCAATCCCACTTACTTCAACCCATTTCTATCATCCTGTGATTCCTCATCAATATCGGCAAATATTTGATTCATACACCCTGAAGTTAACGCAAATGTGATGGCTTTGCTCACCAAGTTAATTCTCAATAACTTATCCAGATTCGGAGATTTTGTCATGATGCATAATTAGTCATCATCTTGTACATACATCAGTCAATGTGTTCCTGACAGTTCATTGCATACATGTCTTCATAAGATCTATGAATCTTCTTGTTAGATTGCTATTACACTATATTTGACTGACACATACCTAGGTCATAGGACAAGGTTATTGTTCAAATGGATTACAAAAGAGTGTTTTCAACTTGTGTCATACATTGATGGAGAGTGTTTAAAAGTCGCCAGAGTGGAGCCATAGCCACAGTTATCAAAGTCTTTGTTTGTGTGTGTATGTACTAGCCTGGACTTTGTCCAGGTATGGCCCCCTAAATTACCACGCCAAAGTTTTACCTGGTACCCCACTTAGACCCTTGAAAATGAGCTTCAGGCAGGACAACAACAAGCATCCACATTGACATTGATCACAAGACAAGGTGACAACAAGCATCTCCATTGACAGTGATCACAAGACAAGGTAACAACAAGCATCTCCATTGACAGTGATGATCACAAGACAAGGTAACAACAAACAACTCCATTGACAGTGATCACAAGACAAGGTAACAACAACTCCATTGACAGTGATCATAAGACAAGGTAACAACAAGCATCCAAACTGACAGTGATCATAAGACAAGGTAACAACAAGCATCTCCTTTGACAGTGATCATAAGACAAGGTAATAACAAGCATCTCCATTGACAGTGATCACAAGACAAGGTAACAACAAGCATCCACATTGACAGTGATCACAAGGTAACAAGCATCTCCATTGACAGTTATCACAAGACAAGGTCAGTACAAGCATCTCCACTGAGAGTCATCACAAGACAAGGTAACAACAAGCATCTCCACTGACAGTGATCACAAGACAAGGTAGCAACAAACATTTTCACTGACAGTGATCTGTTGGTATGATGCTGGTGATTTCACCCCAAAACTTCCGCCCTTCATGCAGGTGCTCTATCCATTCACATAGTCAACCATGTCCACAGAGATTTCTCTGCACTACAACTATTACTGTATCATCAGTGACAGTTAATATATTGGCTCTTAGTCAGTCACAGCTAACTAACCTATGTGAAAAGGTTCCTTGTCAGACAATGTTCTCAGACTCAATACTAGCATTCCAACAATCATAAGCCCATGTAAAGAGAGGGAACAAACACTACTATTATCTTAACACTGTTTTCTCCATGGACTATGAAGGGATCTGATTACAGTAACTTAGTGTTTGTGTGGTAATATTTACACTGATTGGCTAGGCCTCTGCTCATGTGTGGTCAATAATGGACAAACAGTTGATATTCTTGGTCAGGGGGACAATTGGGAAGGCAGACTACCTGGTTTATCTCTTAAAGAAAATATTATGTGAACATCATATTTCAGTTACACCCTCTGGCAGAAAATATTTCTGAAAATATTGAACATAATTTTTTTTTTTATTCTTGTCTAAGGATTCCTGCTTGACAATGGTACAAGAATCTGCATCGAAATGTCGCACTCATGAAATAAAAAAACTTGTTATCCATTATGTTTGTTCAACAGGATTTAGGGTGCATTTCATTATATATAGTTACTTATTACTCGCTCGTGGAAGATACTGCACTGTAATATTTTTACGGCAATATTACACTAGTGTAATACCACTAGACGTATGATGTCATAATGGTTCACAATTATGACGTCACAATGCTAATGCCGCTGTCGCAATGGTACTAGACCTTGCTTGACTCACGGAAAGCTGAGAGTCATCACACTGTAGGCAATTTCGCCGCAGTTTCTATCAATTTATGTTGGAAAGTAATAAACAGAATACTACACTCGCTTCCGTGAAATACCATTTTTATTAAACTTGTGAAAGATTTTGCTTTCGCTCATTTGATACCAAATCATTAACTCGTTTAATGAAAAATTGTATTACACGGAAGGTCATTTAGTATCCTCAATATATTGTAAAGAAAACAAGGATACAGAGTGGACAAAGGCAGTACTGACAAGTCCAAATGATCATGTGTTTAGACACATTGAAGATCTTGGTTAGAATAGGTCTCAAGTTACCAGTGCTTGTTGTAAAAGGCGACTAACGAGATCGGTTGGTCATGTTGTTGATCACCGGATTGTCTGGTCCAAACTCAATTATTTACAGCTAAACATTTTTACTGTTATTTTTGTTTGCGAAGAATTTTTCAAATCAATAATTGTTTTAAAAAAAAATTATAAAAGAAATCAGTGTTGTTGTTTTATTTTAATACTAAAAATATAAAAACATTTTTACTTGAAATATTAATCTGATAATTAATACAGAGGACCATAAATGATTGGCCCCTGTGTGAAATAATTGAATCATACTTGCCACAGCAGTAAATAGTATAACAACAAATAATGTAAATGATTTAGGTCTGGACCATACAAACCAGTGATTAAAAGTATCGGCAAGTTCCATTCAGTCCAGTTTTGATGAGGTACGTATCGTCTCCTTGTCCTCCACCTGATCTAACTGCATCACCTCTTATGTCAAGGTGAAGAGTTCCTATTCTAACACAGAATCCAGGAGGATTCCGTTGTTGGGACACACACCTGATTATAGTTCAGTAGTTACTCCAATACCTCTACCAAACACAGGCCTAACACTATTTTCGTCGGTGGGATAGCCTCGTGGTTAAAGCATTCGCTCGGCATGCTGAAGATCAGGGTTCAATTCCCAACATGGGCACAGTGTGTGAAGCCCATTTCTGGTTTCCCCCCAATATTGCTGGGATACTGATAAAAGCGGCATAAAACTCATCTCACTCACTCACCTAACACTATCCAGGAGAATACAAATCCCCAAACAGGATACTCAGTAATATCAGCCAAGAATTCAGCATAAAAATACAGATGACAAAAGACATTTCATCATATTATCAAAAATCTTCATCAGACTGAGAAACATTTTTTTTTAATGATACAAACTTTCATACATATTTAACAATATGGATTTATATTTTAATTGAAATCTTGAACGGATCAATTACACTTGCAGATGTTCCATTCTGTCAATCTTTACAGCAGGTTTTGCAACAGGTGCCATCCTGGCAGTATTGGTAGGTACATCACTCACACCAAGACAGTCACTTAATCAGACTGGTCTCCCACAGGAGCAGCAGGTCGCTCACAAACCTAAGCAGTCTCCACAAATCATCACAGACATCCACTACTCAAGAGAAGAAAACATAGGTATCCTGACAGACTTGAAAGGGTTCTGTATTTGTCCTTATCCTGAACTCTGGGATACCTATTTGTACTTCAATGAGCGAAGGAGCAAGCAAGTGAAGATTTAAAGTGACATCGGCAATATTTCAGCCATATCCTGACTAAAAACAAGTTATGATTTTATAATAAATAAAGGTAAAAACAAATATATCAGCAAAGGACAGTAAAACCAATGGGAATATCACAGATATAAATGTAAAACTAGTAATTAAATCTAAAACATTATAAATACAGAGTACAATACAATATAAAAACATGCCACAGATTGTGAGTGAGTGAGTGAGTTTGGTTTTACGCCGCTTTTAGCAATATTCCAGCAATATCACAGCGGGGTACACCAGAAATGGGCTTCACACATTGTGCCCATGTGCATAGATTGTGAACAACTATTTGTGCTTCAAGTGCTGGGGGGAAGCGGGGTAGCTTAGATGTTAACGCGTTCACTCGTCATGTCGAAGACCTTGGTTCCATTCCCATCACAGGTACAATGTGTGAAGCCTACTGTGATATTGCTGGAATATTGCTAAAACCAGCGTGAAACTAAAGTCAATCACTCACTCACTCACTCAAGCACTGGTCACACTGCAGCAGTGTTGAGCAATATGGAAGGGGTAGGGGTGGTTGGGTAGACTAGTGGAAAAGGGTCGCTCGTCACGCTGAAGACCCGGGTTCTACTCTCCACATGGGTACACTGTGTGAGGCCTATTTCTAGTGTCCTCCATCATGATATTGCTGGAATCTTGCTAAAAGCAGCATAAAACCAAAATTCACTCTCTCACTCCACATGGAGGGTATCTTATGTATTAACAGTTGTATGACTACACAACCATCTTCTGTTCATTAGTCAAGGATCTGTATAATGGTTTCCATACCACTGATCAGCATGCCATAAAACATTTCACCACTCATTGGTTGCTATATGCTGTGAAATGTTTCTACATATGGATGTGTACGCAATAAATCTTTTACCGCACCACTGATTTGTAATTGCTGAAATGTTTTACAAACTGCGTCTGATATGACATGAAATCATTTCTATGTAACGGATTGTGCAGCAACTTGTACAATGTGCTCTGACACATCATACTCCGGTGCAGTGATGACTTAGCATAACATCACTGCCACAGGCTAATTTGCATATCACGTGACTGGAATTTTCTCTTGTCTGTAAACAAATGCACATATACGTAAATCAGAAGAGACTGACCTTATGCAAGCTTTTCGGTGCTCTCTTCATATTGTTTTACATAATATATAGATATTCTTCTACAACTGGGACAGTCAATTTCATGACAATACATATTTATACATCAAAGTTACTCCATCGCTTGCCCTGCATAGAGCTTCGATGACAGCACGTGGAACCGCATAACCTATGTAAACAAAGTACTGCACAAATCGAAATAGTGTTACACGTGTTTTGATATTTTCTCACTGAAAGTAAACCATTCTATAAAAGAAGAGTAAGCAGATGTGTAGACTCATCAAAAATGAAAGCATTAAGAAATATATACAATATATTGAATTGACTGTGCAAGATGTGAGTAATTGTCACATCTCTCTGGCCTGTGACAGAGATACTATGCTGGTTGCACAGAACTCTGGGTACGAGAATGTTGACACATTTAACACAGGGTTATGTCAAATAACATTTTCTTCACCACTGATTGGTATGTTGGCAAATATTTCATATTCACTGAATCAAAACTTTCAAAACACTGCATCTAGGATCAATATTTGTGAACATGTTTTAAACATAAATATATGTAATATATTTTTTATCATATCGATGATATCCAAGTTCCCATACCATTGTATAAATTAGTTTTATTAATGACGTGTTTACCTGCTATCTGTATCACAAAACCTGCTTAACAGGGATGGATAACCACTGGAGAGCACGTCTGAATAAAATATATGCAAAAGCAACCACAATGGAACATCTATTTCCACAGAATAACTATTCTTTCTCCATCTAAATGACAACTTCTTGGCTTCTTGGCTTAATTTTCCATTATGTTATTTGAATACTATCCTTAACCTTAACATAATGCCAAAGATCAAAGTAACACTTACTTAATATAATCTAATAAGCTTGTAACAGCACCAGAAATTTCATAATCTTCATCTTCTTCTGTCACATGTCATAAAGGCAAAGGTCAATCCAGGATCAGATGAAGAACTTGATTTTACAGTCTGATTATGGCCTTCTTCAGGCTAATGTCTTTCTTAAGATGTTAAATTAAAAATGTAACATTTGGCTGAATCCTGGCTTATCAAGAAAACAATCAGCATGTTTTTCTTGATCACATCACTATTTTTTTTTTATCTTAAAAGGTGGTCGCCTGTGATTCCCTCTGGACAATTTTTACTAGCTAATCCCGCTGTTTACAGGACAACATCTGTGGGTTTCTCTGGGCATGGTAAAGTCGCTTGAAAGTTAATCTCACAGCATTTAGCTGCAGAAAATGTGATGGGTTCATGAGGGACATCAGGGCTTCAAGAAAGCAATGGCACACACTGCCCACAATATATAAAACAAGGTAAATGAAAATTAGGACATTTTATAAGACTGAGAAAAGAAATTCGATCAAATGTTCAAACTTACTTATCCACATGTGGATAAGCATGGATAACTAAAGTATACATGGATAACTGACTTTATTGTATCAAAGTGTTTTGTCAGATTGCTTGGTTGGTTGATTTGCTGTTTAATGCCGCACTCAGCAATATTCCAGCTATAAGGCAGCGGTCTGTAAATAATCGAGTCTGGGCCAGAAAATCCAGTGATCAACAGCATGAGCATCGATTAATGGAATTGGGATGCGATGACATGTATCAACCAAGTCGGAAAGCCTGACCTCCCAATCCCATCAGTTACCTGTTATGACAAGCATGGGTTATAGAAGATCAATTCTAACCCGGATCTTTACGAGTGTGTTTTGTCAGAACTTTATGCAGTAAAAGTCGAGTGAGTTGGAATGGAAGTATTTCAACGATTCCCTTGTATAAATTTGAAAGGAGTGTTGACTAAAGTGCAGTATTGCAGTTACAACACAGTATCTCAACCTGCTTATATTCTTCATATGATCATGTGACTCAGCTAGGAGTATGTGTATCATCATGCTTTAATGGTATTATAGTCTGTGGTAAAAACGTACCAATGAATTTCACTTTAAACGAAAAAGCAAATCAAATACCTTGACATTTGAAAATTTAAATCTCAAAATTTTATTCGTTTTAGGAAAAAAGTTGTTTAACAAACGATCATAGTTTCAAATCGGTATTATTGGTTTGTATTACAAGGGGTACGCACATTAAATGAAACACCAATATTAAGTAGGGTTGGTCTAAGTTAACGCTCATCACGTACCGCACGTGCATTTGTTTCACTGTTCCAACGACTGCGCTTATGCCCTTGTAATACAAACCAATATAAGCGATTTGAATCTATGATCATTTGTTAAACAACTTTTTTCATAAGTTGAATAAAAATCTAAGATTTAAATGTTCAATTGGCAAGGTAGAATTATGAGGATTCGCAATCTTAATTTCACTTTCTTCGATTTACATTTTTGTTTAAAGTGCAATTCACCGGTATGTTTTCACTGCAAACAGACTATAATCTGTAAGAAGAGACGAAAATGATTCTGCCTGACACTGGTGATACAATTGCTAACACTTCAAGGCTGCTATAAACTCATTCATGTGACACTGTGTTTATATATGCAATCATTAGAAGAGGTACAACTGGTGATCAGTCACATAATGGACAACTGTCACCAGGCAATATAACAACAAGTTCCATCTTGTGAGGGATGATCTAAATTTGAAATCTCATTAGTAAAAGTGACAAAGCCTTTTCCATATTCATCAGAGATTTCTTCTAACAGTAGCGTCCATTGTGTGATTCTGTCAATATCATTCA
The DNA here is from genome assembly GCA_008038995.1 of Haliotis laevigata. NCBI lineage: Eukaryota > Metazoa > Mollusca > Gastropoda > Lepetellida > Haliotidae > Haliotis > Haliotis laevigata. Next base: position 673,610 of record VKKT01000050.1, read on the forward strand.
TGTTGATGAATCATGATGAAACAGTTGTGACATGTTCTATCCATACTTGTCAATATTATCAGCTCTTCTGATCAGCTGTACTTGTACTGACCAATTTGGTGGGTCTACCTGTCCTTGCCTCAACTTGAACTCTTTCAAACACCAAATTTTGTAGCCAAGAAGTAAAATTTGTCTTATTCAACGTGCAGAAACCAAACCAAACTACATGTCCCACTTCAACAAAACAATCGTACTGCTAGGATGATCCTGCCTCCCATACTTTAACATGGACTTCCGACTACTGTAGTGCTACGGTCACTTTGTGAGGTGAGGTGAGGTGAAATTGGGTTTTTACGTCGTGCTTGAGAATATTTCGCTCATATGATGACGTGCATGCATGTGTATGTGTATGTGCGGCCCAGACTGAAGCTGGTTTTATAGTGTTAGCCCACTGAGATACCATGCCGCAGTGAAGCAT
>VKKT01000051.1:287779-298210 GCA_008038995.1 Haliotis laevigata
GGACACCCATGATGATCCTAGTCAAAATAGATCATCAGCAACTTATTCTATTGCAAACAAACAAACAGGCAAGCAAATCGAGATATTGGGGACCTATTGAGGGGTGGTGGTGTAGCATTTGCTTGTCTTGATGAAGATCGGGGTTCAATACCCCATATGGAAACAATGTGTACTGCCCATTTCCAGTTTCCCTTGCCATGATCTTGCTAGAATTTGCTAAAAGCAGCATAAAATTACACTCACTCAGTCTCCTCCACTGAATCCCAATGGGGTACACCTCTCCATCTTCATGAATGTTACTTGGTATGGTTGTTTACTCTCCAAGCCAAGAAAATGCACATGAAAGGTTTATGTTTACCCAAACAATAGGTCTGTATATAAATGTATGTATGTATATAGCTTTACAACACAGACACAAAACCATTAATCTCAATATATACATTCACACTTAGTATGAAACAATATTTTCATATAATTTTCTCGGCATTATTAAGTGCTGCACTTTCCACTCTGTCCAGACAGTGTCAAACAATTGTCATATTTCATCTTTGACAAGGCCACATTTATCAGATGAACTCTGCAAAGCCAACAACCTCGAGCATCTCTCCGGTTCTCAATCAGGTTTGTCAATACGTCTATATTAACCCAAAAATGATTACACCATGGATTGTACTGGCAGTTATTGCATTTACTCAATGGTGCAGAGTTTAAATTATGATGGGGCCTTGCATGGGTTGTGTTGCAGGTTTAATTAGTAAATAATAATGAGTGAGTTTGATTTATGCTGCTTTTAGCAATATTCTAGCAATATCACGGCAGGGGACACCAGAAATGGGCTTCACACATTGTACCCCTGGGAACTGAACCTTGACTTCAGCGTGATGAGCCAACACCTTAACCACTCGGCTACCCTGCCGCCCTAGTAAATAATAAATCATGAAAGGCTATAGTTGCTGTCTTGCTGTAGTTTTATATCATGACTTTTAAGTGCTGCTTCATAATACATTGAACTTCTGCTATATTTAGAGACCAGTTCATCCATATCATTCAGATGAGCCTAGTAGGAGTTTGGCCATTATGTTTATAAGGAATACAACATCTGAAAGATAGTTTCCATTAATTATTAACTTAAACACCATTTACAGATTTCTCTAGTTCTTAAATGTTTTCTTATTATGAGAACAAAATAATGCCTTGTCTTATACAAGGAATCAGTATGAAGATACTCAGTTGTTTGGCAAGTAGTATTTCAGGTAAACAGCTTATACGGTAGTTGTTATTTCGAGTAATATTTAGGTAATATTTTCTTCAAATCCTGGCCTTTTATCTATTTTTTTTAGTTGTGAGTAGCAAAATCCAATCTCAAATTTCATTTTGGTCTTGAATACATCTTTTTATGAATCTCTTTTCCTTTAACCCTCTGGGGTAATCCATCTTGCAAAATATTTTCCCTTTAATTTTGATATCATTGTGATGTTTGTACTTTGGGTATTTCTTCCAGCAGGGTCATAGATAAAAATCTTCATACCAGTGTGCTTCCAAACTAAACATCACCTAAGTACCTGAAACCGTGGCGCCATCGGTCCATTCAAAGCATTTCCTCTTGGAGTCATGGATTCCAAAACTTGCGGAAGCCACGCAGATCCCCAAATGCCCAGCAAGACCGGTGATCAAAAACAGCACCTCTCCAACCAACCACTGTAAAAGCTTACTTTACCCTCCTATTCAAAATCAGGACTTCATTCTCATCAGACCTGATGCTCCCAAATGAACTTTCAACCTTGTCTATTTACCAAATTTCGTATCAGAGCATGAATCATCAATCATTCCAAGATATAGCTGCTTGTCATCATGGTACAATATGTGCTGGAGTCCAACAAGTCTCCACTCAGACTGTAATCAATATATTTGCAAAGGTTCTCGCAAAACATTCGTATACTCTGGCTTTATCATGTGAAAATGCCAGCAATTGATTCCAGTGATGGAGCGCTAGTTTTGTTCGAACCATTGTCTTGGAAGAGAATAGTTCTGCTTCTGTTTCCTATAAACCACTCGGTGGCACATTCTCTATTATAAATCACATTGTTTACAAGAAGAAAAGAACAGGGCTGTGCATTTTAAGACATTTATTTAATAGCAATTTGTTTTGGCGTGATATTGAGGAAATATCACATTCTTCGATATCTGCCATTTAAACCATGGACTTAACAATGTTTATTTTTGTGCAGTTTAGGAAATGTTGAATAAGGTTTGTTATTTTGTGTCTAAGATAATATTTACCGTTTGAGTATATTACAGTTTTGAAGTGCTTGCTCTACTCATGGTCTTTTCAAACAGGCATGAAATACTATTGATTGTTTTCATTGTGAAATATTATTCCTGGCACAGGAACATGTATATGATCAACATGTTGAGATGTGCTTCTGTCCTAATTGCCAATCCAGAATGGTCTACTAAATCTCATTATATCTTGAGTAAACTCATTTTCAAGTAATATAACTTATTTGCAACATGAGTGAGTTATTGGAAACATTCTGAAGATAATTAGAGCATTTCATGGTTGAAGTAATGTAATGTTGTAGGGATAGACATGTACTTTGTATTCAGACCACTTACCATTTAGAAGAAATTAATAGTCTTGTGGTCTTAAACTGGACTGTGTCATTACAGTGATGTATGTGATTCTGAAAGCTGAATGATTTTGTGCATGAATGTTTTGCTTCTAAAATCTAATACAGCCAGATGAGAATTAATATCATTTTGGTAAGATTTTTTTTCTTCTGTGAATTACTTTTATGAGACTGCAAAGAGCAGCTGTAGGCAGGAATCATCGCAGTGACTAATTGATGTCATAACAGTCTGTATGTAGTTGGATGGGTGAATGTGTGGGTGAGTCACAGGGAGGGAGTGGATGGAGGTGGTTGGAAGTGATTGTGAGTGGTTGGAAGTGGTTGGTTGAGTGACTGGATGGTTGACTGGTAAGTGGGTTAGTTGGTTGGCTGGTTGTGGATAACAACTGATGTTACAGTTTGTAGACAGGTTGGTTGGTGGGATGTTTGGTGGTATGGTGTTTGAATTTCCAAATTTGTTTGATGGATGGTTGGTTTGTGGGATGGGTTGGTTGGCTGGTTGGTTCGTTCGTTGGTGGGAAGGTTGGCTGCCTGGTTGGTTGATGGGATGGGTTGGTTGGCTGGTTGGTGGGATGGGTTGGTTGGTTGGTCGGTTGATGGGATGGGTTTGTTGGCTGGCTGGTTGGTTGGTTGGTGGGATGGGTTGGTTGGTTGGCTGGTTGGTTGGTGGGATGGGTTGGTTTGTTGGCTGGTTGGTGGGATGGCTGGTTGGCTGGCTGGTTGATGGGATGGGTTGGTTGTTTGGCTAGTTGATGGGATGGGTTGGCTGGTTGGCTGGTTGGTGGGATGGTTGGTTGATTGGCTGCTTGATGGGATGGGTTGGTTGATTATTGGGAAGGATGGTTCGTTGAGTTGTTTAGTGGGATTGTTTCAGCTATAAAATTGTTGGCATGATAAGGAAGTTTAGGATAGATGGTTGTGATTGATCATTGGTGGGTTGTTGATGGACTGGTAGGTGGGATGGTTCAACGGTGGGATGATTCAGAGACTTATTTATGTAGGATGGTCAGTCGAGTTGATTAGTATCATTATTTGAGTGTAAGATTCTATTTAAGGTGATTTAGTAAGTTGGTGTGTGGTAAGATGGTGGGACCATGACTGGGTAAGTTGGTGGGATGGGGGTTTTGGTGAGATTAATTGTTGGTTGGCTTTGGTTAGTGAGATTTCTGGTGGGTTTTCATGGGTGAGTGGATGTGAGAAGATGTGTTGGATGGTTTAGTGAGAAAGTGTAAGGAACATGATCCTTGTCTGCTGGTCACACAGAAGAAATCAATGCTATTTAAGAATGAATGATATATGGTTCTGTGGGCAAGTTTGACACAACTCAGGACAACATTTATCGTCATTGTCTAGACAACGTAATGCTATGATACACTCCTATATCCCTGGTACCTCCTTGGATGTAAACCATCTATAGATCCTTGCTCCATCAGGGGGACAGTCAATTCTCAAAGTTGCTGTTACACTTGTATCATTACATTTATATCAAATTCCCTGAAAACACAAGCCCTTATATAACTTGCATCCACACAACCATAACTCCCTTCCCAACTCCTCAATGCCCATCCTTGTATGATCCCCAGGGAGTTGAGAAGGAAAAATATGATGTGCATGAGATTGACATCATGAGATGATCATGATCATGAGAAAAACAAAGCGCCTTTGAGTAGCTGAGCTGGATATTGGCGCTATACAAATATCATAGAATATTAATAATAATAGTAATGCATCCCAGAACACTGTCGTCTGACTCCCCAGGTTTGGTAGCTCTGATCTCTTGGCATAGATCAAGAGAGTGCCTGGGTTCTCCACCGGGAGCACAGCCCTTCTTACACTCTGGGTAATGCAGAAGGCTGCAGTGTTGGAGAGTCTACATATTCTCCAGAAAGTTCTTGGTTGGTTCGACTAGGCAGTGTTTCCTGGGAGAAACCCCATTCGCTGTCTGGGCTGTGTGTAGATGGGGCAAGGGCCCTGAGCTGATGATGAGCCTTACCAACCTGATTGTCCCAGGTTCACCCGAACCCTCTCTGCTGCATTCTAAGTTTAATCTGTAAAACATAATAATAATAATCCTAGATCCATTTACTCACATCTACTTAACTAACATTCTTAATATATAAGTATCAACACCAACCCTTTAACTCACATCCACAACACTTTAACTTACATTCTAATTCCTATGTATCAACACCAACCCTTTAACTCACTCCCACAACACTTTAACTGCCATTTGTTACCCCTAAGAACAAACCCTAACCCTTTAACTCACACCCAAAGCACTTTAACTTACATTCTTAATCCCAAAGTATCAACACTAGCCCTTTAACTCACATCCACAGCACTTAAACCATACTTTAAAGGATTTAATTAAAATCCTTTCCAAACACCTTAACCAAGCATCGCTATCCATAAGCATCCATATCCCATAATCATTTTCTCCGATGCCATTCTAACTTTTCACTAGGCTCCCATTCTAACTGCCCCCTTTCTCACTTCCCACCAGGCCCCCATTCTAACTGCCCCCTTTCACACTTCCTGCCAGACCGCCGTTATCATCCTATGTAATTCAACATCCTCGCTACTACTTATATACCTACACACACAACCCAATTACTAACACAATCCTAACCTCAATTACACTTTCATACGAGGAACTTACCTTTCCCCATGAATAACTGCTATATCGTCAACACACAAATCTCACGCATTGTTACTTCCTGGATTCATTTGCTGGCGGTGCTGGAAGGCCATATGCATGGCTAAAATATTGTCATCACATTTACAAGACTCTTGCCTGACTTGCCCCAAATGATACATGGCGCTATTAATTCTACATATGCAGGACTGTATGGTTCTTTATCATGTTATGGACCGCTGTCATACCAAGATGCAACATTTCTGTCATAGGACTCATTATATGTCTGGCATTCAAGATGGTGAAAATACTATTGTCACAGCGATATATGTGTCTGATTATTCTCAAGAATGCATCCCTTGGGACTCCAGGGCCTAGCCGTCTCCTGTAAGTGGGGAAAGGTTAGGTATTAGGGAACAGTTAAGGGGAACCATGATCTGTTGTTTGGTGGCAATTTCCAGCGTAGGTAGGTCTAGACACAATTATTGCCTTCTGTGAATTGAGACATTGTCTCGTGTAATGAAGGTCAACTTTGATTGTTTGATTGGTACAGATGATAAAATTTGTGTTAGCAGAGAAGCAAAGTGATGTTTAAATGCCCTGCTCCAAACTGGTCACGATTGCAAAATGACTGAACGCTCTTTCAGTGACTGTGACCTGAACTCCCTTAGGAACATGTCGGGTATGGACTTAGAACAGGTCTACAACAACATTGAAATAAAGTTGGTCATAAGACTTAACGGATCAGGGGTGGAGCATGGAGACTGAGTTTACCTTCATATGCTGGTAGTGGTTCAAAACTCGGCAGAATATAGTCTATCATCATCATCATACAAAGGAATTAGTTCCTCATGTCTGCAGTCACTCACATCTTCACTCACTCACTCATGTCTTCATTCACTTACATCTTCACTCACTCACCCACCCATGTCTTCACTCACTCACACCTTCACTCACTCTTGTCATCATTCACTCACATCTTCACTCACTCACCCACTCATGTCTTCACTCACGCAGACCTTCACTCACTCACCCACTCATATCTTCACTCACTCACATCTTCACTCACCCACTCATGTCTTCACTTGCTCACATCTTCACTCACTCACTCATGTCTTCATTCACTCACATCTTCACTCACTCACATCTTCACTCACTCACTCATGTCTTCACTCACTCACAGCTTCACCCACCCACTCATGTCTTCACTCACTCACATCTTCACTCACTCACCCACTCAAATCTTCACTCACTCAGACCTTCACTCACATCTTCACTCTCCCACTCATGTCTTCACTCACTCACATCTTCACTCATCCATGTCTTCACTCACCACTCACATCTTCACTTACATCTTCACTCACATCTTCACTCATGTCTCACTCACTCATGACTTCACTCACACCTTCACTCACTGCATCATTCACTCACATCTTCACTCACTCACACCTTCACTCACTCATCCCCTCATGTCTTCACTCAATCTTCACTCACTCATGCCTTCACTCACATCATCATTCACTCATGTCTTCACTCATGCACTCACATTTTCACTCATGTTTTCACTTACAGCATCACTCTTTCACTCACTCAGTCTGGACCTCAGTTCAAACAAGTTCTCTTAGATCTTTGCACAATCAATGCCCCATTAACCTTAGATACTACCATCTGCAGGCTTGCATGATATCCTGTTGCACAAAGCAATCTTAGCGTTGTGGCAATCATAAGCCTATGTTAAAAGTATGTCAGTTAAGATCACCTTAGGTTAAGATACCTATGTGTCATGGAACCCAGACCACAATCTAGGCTAAACATGAGGGATCTCCTTGACTCGCAACATGATATTTCTATATGTAGACAAGAACAATATTTGTTTCTAACTTGTGTAGTTCAACTGAACACAATATACTGTGACATATAGGTTTGTCCTCAATGGAGAATCCAGGTTAGAACTGATCTTCAGCAACCCATGTCAAAGAGGCAACTAACAGGATCGGGTGGTCAGGCTTGGTGACTTAGTTGATGCATGTCTTCCTTGTCCAGTGCTCATAATGTCAATCACTGGGTTGTCTGGTCCATAGTTTTTGGTGTATTTTAATATATTTTACAACTATTTTACAAATTTATCTGTTATATATATTTGAAAAATATTTTAACCATTTCATAATTCTTTTAATATATAATGTTTCAAGAATTATAGAAAAACTAAGGTGAGCTACAGAGCCTTGTGTACAGTTGACCTTGAGTCATCCCTCTTTTCTTTTGTCCCCCCAGCATCCTGACATGGTGACCTAGAAAAAATGTACAGACAATGAAATATAGAGTGAACTACATATTATGTGCTGGTATAAAAATATTGATAGGTACCATGAAGAATACTGCATTGCTTTAAACATGGCTTTAAGTATTCATGAGGCTTATTATTCAGTACAATGAGAATTATCCGGTGCCAGACTCAACATCTCCATACATTGCTCAGGAACCTTGAACAGTTTGAAATCTTGTCAAGACATTTTTTGTTATACATGTCGTATGATTGTCTAGCAGTTGTGCCTTGAGCACAACATGTTTCAAGAGTCGGTAGGACAAGTTACTTGGTGCACGTTGATCAGCAAGATGAATGATCACCAACACTGAGTGAGTGAGTGCATGAGTGAGTGAGTGAGTGTGTAATAGGAAAGCTTGAAGTGATGCAAGTCATGCATATTTTCCCCATTGGTAAAACCAACTGACCAAGATTCATAAGTACACAATGCAGATTTTAAACTCATTATCAGAGGATTCTGACCTGCCTAAGGGAGACAACTCTGTACAGGCAATTGCCACACCTTTGATGACAGGTTCATTATCAACATCAAAAGATGAGGTGTTGCACATGATGTTCAACTGGTATACACCCTAAATTACACCTCTAGCGTCAAGAATTTGTGTTATGAATTATTAACATTACAAGCAAGGTGGGGCTTATTGACCAAGCTAAGAAACTTAACATCCCCAGGCAAAACAAGACAATAGTTGGTGAAAAATGATAAATTCAGCTGATGACATGTCACCAAATTTAGTGTAAAACTCACGTACTCACTTACCAAAACCTGGCCACTCACCCAAGCTTCCCTCTTTCACTGACTCCATCGTTTGTTCGTTCACTCACTCACTCACACTTAGAATTTAAGGTTTCTATTTCACAAATGCCACCATATACCAATATGATATAATGACTGATGATGACTGACTTCCCAAGAGTGATCATGAACCAATCATCATAGATGTTCCACATATCTTCAGTTCAGCTGAAACGATAAACTTACTGAAAAACATATATACGACTATTCTCAGTATCAAATATTCCCAAGGGAGGACCCAACACACTCACTGCTAAAGTGAGGCTATCTAAATTGGACATCACTCTTCCCTTCCTTAATAAAGTAACTTAGCATCTGATATCGAACAAATAAACTTCATCCTGTGTCCCGAATTTTAAAGCTGTGCGGCCTCCTTCATCACACGGAAGTATAAATAGGCCTGGTCACCCCCTTACTCCCGATCTAACGACCTTCACGTTACGATGTAGCACTTTGACTACACACATACACTGTCCCCGACGTTGCTCCAACACTGTGTTGGATGAGGCAGTTACGGATCAATAGCACGACTCCACGGACGCAGCAAGCAAAACATCAGCAAGGGTTCCTTTCTCAGACTTCGGAAACGCAGCAGAAAGGAGTCACTGGCTCTTTAGGAATGGAGGGAGTAAATTGTGATCAGTCGTCCCTGTCATGTGATCCATCAAAGCTAAAGATCGGACTGTATCATTCCGGGGAGATATTGCGGAAGACATGGAATTTTACACTGTTGTCGCTTCATTTGTTTGAGATGAAACAATTTGATGGAAGATTATAGATCTGATATATTTATATTCATGATAGCTGAGATATAGAGGATAGGATCATGGATTTTGGAAACTATTCACACAATAATAAAAGGGATATATTGTTAAAATATGCAGTAGTTTTCTTTTGATTTTGGGGGTATGGATTTAATGATGGTTTTATCTTTGTATGAAGTTTTCCTTTAATGTGGCTCTGGATGACTGGGTATATTTTATTGATATTTCCAAACATAAGTTTTGACAGGTAAATTGCAGGAGGTTGCAGAATTCATGAAAACAGTTTTAAAAAAATCATAAAATGGGGCCTTATGAATACTTTGAAATAATTGTCATATCATATAACACTCCCCACATAATGTTACTGCTTTGCTCATCTTAAATTTTTTATTTCTCTCTACATGCTATGAAGTAAATATTGGATGAAATATGCACTTAAACAGCAGAACTTTTCAATACAACTATAAAAATCCCAATTCAGCATTTGATAGCTGTTCACGCAACAATTGTTTGTGTTTTTTCACATGTTCGGACATTTGACTTCGCAATGGCATGTTTCTTTGATTTCAACAAGGTAGAGTGATTATAAACTTCTGCAGACCAAGTGCTGGGTCTGTGGCTTTCCCAGACAAACAGCATGTGGTGCTGAGACCAATATTGTGAAAGCAGCAAAATCGGTCAGCAGTGTGTAGTTGTGGTCTGGCAGGTTTACCTGGCCCCAGAGAGCTGTGGTGTAGCCTCTTCCTGTTTCAATGTTTGTCTGTCATACATTAGGTGCAGAAGCAGGGTGGCGATGTACTGGAGGATGACAGTGCAGCAAGGATGAAGTTGATTGTGGAGGCTGGGTGCGTTAGGGCTGAGTGGGTGGGGATGGATGAGGGGGTTTTAATGAGGAAACAGAGAGTCAGGGTTTAATGCTGCTTAAAGAGGAACCCGGCTCTGCTGATCAGGAGTGCTGCAAATATCATCCAGAATATGATAACCAGCATGTTCTTAGTAATGTTTATGATATGTCATAAATTAGGGATTATGATTAGCATAATTACACAGAACAATGAGGGGGGTAAAGAATGTTTAACAGCTTCAAGCATTATTCATGTTATATCACATTGCTTCATCTGTGAGGAAAGCCCAACGTGATGCAGATCTTAGACATTAACCACTTTGGTGAAACCCGTGAGTGAGTGAGTGAGTGAGTTTAGTTTAACGCTGCACTCGGCAATGTTCCAGCTATATGGCGGTGGTCTGTAAATAATCGCGTCTGGACCAGACAATCCAGT
>VKKT01000051.1:298290-310873 GCA_008038995.1 Haliotis laevigata
GTGAGGATCAGTATGGTCCTGACAAACCTGGCACATAAAACAGGTTATCCTGGATTCAAACACAGGACTTAAGGCTTTCAGACGTAACCAATAGATGTACCTTTGTACATCAGGTTGCAGTGCCTTAGATGCTTAGAGCACCCAAACCCCCTGAACACTGTCTCAGGTGCCTTCAGGATTGTACACAGGGTCAGAATCTCCTATCCTTTTCAGATTCTATTTAGTTGTTTGTTGTTTATCAGGATTTTATATAATTAGACTGCATTAGTCTGCTGAATTTATTGTAATCATCATTTTAGTGATAGGGGTTGTGAGGAGGCAAAGAAGATTAGATGGAGGAAGAAAGGAATGTATGACTGGAGAAGAGGAGGTAGAGAACGCCAGTGTGAATTGTTGGTTCAGTGAAGTGACTGTTTGACTTTGCTTATGCTTGTGATCTTGATGAAAGTTAAAAAATTAACTTTGTTAAAAAAGAGTTCCTCAATTCAATTTTAGTTTTGCACTTTTTTCTTCATCATAAATTAAGTCCCTTTCTCTAATCATCATTAATCCTCACCCTACACCGGACCCAATGTAAACCCTCCTCAAACAATAAATCTTCCTTACACTACGCCCAAAGCACATCCTTCATCATACATCTACCTGATATAACATCCACAGTACACCCTATGTTCTCACACCCTCTTTAACCAACACCACTGGGGATGATAGGGTAGCCCAGTGGTTAAAGCATTTGCTCGTCATGCTAAAGACTCAGGTTCAATTACCCACACATGTACAATGTGTGTAGGCCATTTCTGGTGTCCCTCACTGTGATATTGCTGGAATATTGCTAAAAGCGGTGTAAAACCCAACTCACTCACCAACACCACTGTCCCCTCACCCCACCCTGACACACACATACCCTTCACACCCTTACTCCATCAATGTCACATTCCCTGAATGTCCATCTTCCTCACCCTTTAATGTCCATTCCTTCCACTTACTGTTGACCCTTCCCTTCCCCACACACTCCCCCCTAACAGCACCAGATTCCTACCCCCTGCTTTCCATTACCGACATTCATAATGCTTGTATACTTGTTGGTTTTATGCAATCACTTAATTAACTCTAGACCACTACCTCCATCCTTTAATTGCCCTTACTGTCCATCCTCCCTCCCTTTCCTTCACCCCCCAACTCCACCCCTTGTGCTATCCTGCCCCGCCCCTCAACTGACATTCATTGCAAACAGCAATACCTGTAGGTGTTATGTAATCACGTAATTGACATTAGGTGACAACATCTATTTTTGCTTCTCCCCACAGGACCCCTGCTATTCACCCCTATCTGAACCCCTCCCCACCCCACCACCTCCCTCTTGCTACCCCCTACCTCCTAACTGACATTGCCTACAAACAGCATTACTTGTTAGTATTACATAACCTCTTAATTGACTCTAGGTGATAATCTGTTAATCATCTGCCCAATTACTTACAATGTAATTGCACATCTTGAAAATGATCACACATTCTGTAACATGGACTCGTATGAAAGCGCCTTCTTAGAGGTCTTAGAATGGCATTTAGAAGTAATAGGCATAAGGAAGTGCATATACAGACGTCGACTTTGTTATTATGTGGAACACAACAATTCAGTGTACACACCACTCTGATGATCTGATGAAGGTAAGCTCATGCTGTGAAACTTGTTTTCTTCATAATAAAGCAGTAACATCCCAAATTTCTCTCCTTACATGTCTTTTAAACTTAAAAAGAATGAAAAATCTACCAGTGAAAGATCAGATCAACTGTTTGCTTGGTGTCAGAGAAGAGTGAGTGAGATGAACTAAACATCTTTGAAGTGTGTGTCTTCATTACCAAGTTCCTCTAATTTCTGGAGTACCTCTCCCATCCGTGCAATTAAATCCCTGCTTCACCCCCCTCCCTTCATCCCTCCCATGACACACTCTGAAAGCTTTGCCCATTCACAAGCAACAAATCACACACTGCAAGAGACATGCAATAAACAGCTCTCACCCATGTCAGCATGACCAGATTTCCTCCATGTGATGCTACTGTTGATGATGTGCTTCTGTTTTGACTGGTCGTTCAAAGTCACATGACCATCTGCCCGCCTCACTTAACCTGTCAATCATCCTAGGGGGCGGAGCAATGTCTCTATGGAAGCACTCGGTTCGAAAGGTAGCAGGGATGTGCTTAGCGTTGGAGTGAAACAAACGTGCATCTTGTAAAAGGTGAAACCGGCGTGATATCAGCGTGTAGTGCTTAGCGGTATATATGACTGTTAAGAGCAAGCCTTTCACTGTCTATAGTGAATAGGGATGTGTGTCTACTGCAATTGACCATAGTGGATTACATATAGAATTGGAGATAACTTTGTGAGAGGTAGGTTTGTGCTTCTGTTTTGGACAATTATGTGTAATGACAGTTAGTTCCGTTAAAAAATACACAACAGTGTGAAGGAATTTGTTGAGTTTTAACAAAATTAAAATAGATTTTATTGAACGGGCCAAGATAGCTGGTGGGTATTTCTAGCAAATAATGCTATGATAGTTCTACAGTGTTAATTGTACTCTTAGAGAGTGACATTTTGTGTACAATACTTTTGGAAAAGTGGATTTCAACTTTGACATTTATCACAAGTTTATGTTGATTAGGGTTTGAGGTTTAATCCATAATTTCACAGAGATAATATTGTTTGTAGTGTTGAGTAAGATTCGAGAAAACATGAGATAATGAGATAATCATGAGATATATGGTATTCAGACTTTGATGACTAAATTCATTTGGTGATTAGGAGTGGACTTGAATTCATCATTTAAAAAAAACCAAGATATTAATTCTGTTATGAAATGTATCCAAGAATAGATAATGATCATTTTAATCATTAAGTTATTTTTATGACTTTTTAATCATATCCTGTGATTTAAGTAGAATTTTGTATCAATTTCAACTGATACAGATGCTGATGTGAAATAAATGTCACCATAGGTAATAATGTCTATACACGGATTCAACTGGTAATTACCAGCAATGATTTTTTTACCACAAAATTGTCCAGATGAAGAAACCTATGATTTAGAAATGGAGAATATAAAAAGTAGAATCAATATAAACTGAAATGTGGTATGGTTAAGCTGATATAAATCATTAATGTCAAACAGAAATGATTGAACAAAAACATACAAGTTCTTTGAATATGCTTTGATAGTTTGAGCTCTGTTTCAAATGTCTGGACCAGAAGATATGTTTTCTATACTAAGCAAACAAACTCCTCTAAATCCATGAAATATGGCACAGTGTGGTGACTGGATTTTGCCCTGAAACTGTCGAAATCCATATCTTTGAAGATACCATTGTATGGGACTAAGATCAAGGTGGAATATGGCTAAATTCAATGTTGTTTGATATTAGTTTGAAATGATTGGATTTTATTTTCAAATCTCATGTAACTACCAATCAGACTTTGAAAAGCAATAGTATGCTTTGAAATAAAATATGATTTTATGATACCAATTATCCTTTAGAATCATTCAGAAAAAAATAAGGAAGAATTTGATATCATACACTGGACAATTAAAGTATTTTTGTCATTAAATGACATGTTCATATTATGACCATTAAATTCCTTGGAAATAGAAGACACCAGCTGCATATGATTTGCTGGAATCAAGAATCATTTGAGAACTAGGCATTAACAATGAATGCAGAAATAGATATCTGTATAAAGATGTATCACTTCTTATTTTGCTATTTTAATTTGAAGTAATCATATAAGCTGAATGACATGGATGAGAATTTCAAATACCATGGCTTCTATTTTCTAGATTTTGTGTCAAAATTCATTTTCTTACAACAGTTCTTGATCACTTTCAAATCTGTAGGGAATTCTGTTGATGGCCTGAACACAAGATCATGTCTCTTTCAATATCAAGGTTTTAGTGTACGTTCTTAATCACCCATGTCTGTTATGCATTATAAATGAGGTATGAGGACTGGAGCATCGAAAAGTCAAATTGAATCATTCTGGATTCCTGGTATCGCAAGATATAGTCTCCAGTCAGAAATGTTCGAGCTTTATTTTATCACAATGTATTGTCTGAAATGGTGTGATGATGATCTGCTGAAGTTACAGGTTTGAAAGGCAGAATGGAATTTGGATGTATTGATTTTCCACAAACCCTTTATGGCTTAAGATTTATCCTGAGACCATCTTATCCGGTCAAAAATAATATCCTTATCGGGTTAAGAATAATATCCTTATCAGTTTTAGAAGACTATCTTTCACTTACAGAGTCTCACAGCTCTGTTTGCCTTTTGTTGATAATTAATTTTTAAAAAGTTCAAGAACCCCTGGAACAACATGTTTACAACTTCATCCATGGCTTTTTAAAAATAGCTCCGAGTTTGAAAACCAATTAGTAAATAATGTTCCACAGATTTTAAGGAGCACACATCGAAAATGGGCTTGATAAGGGTGACATAACATTGAATTGCCCTTTTCTATATTCTCACTTGAAATTTAAATCTATAATTAAACAGTAATGAGCTTCTGAAATCAATTATACATAAAGTAATGTAATCAAGTGAGCCTCTTTGACAGAGGATTAGAGGGACCCCGTGTGTTGTTGGAGCAGGAGTAAGGGGGGCTGGAGAGGTTCCATATGCCTTGAAGACTGTGAGCATCCTATAGCGGAGACAGGGCCGTAGCTAGTCATCAGTTGCCCCTATAATCAATGCATTCCTCTCCTACTGCAGTGGGAACCAGATCACGAACTGTAGCAGCAATGCTGTGTAACCGCAGAATAAAGGCTTGAGAATTCTATCAGACTATCGCTGGCTCTGTATATTCTCAGATGATTATTGAATTCGTTTTCTTTGGACTGAGATAGTAAAATTCGAATATACAGCTTTCGAATCCATCCATTGTGTGGTGAGGGAATACAGACTTGGAGGATAAAGGGCATAGCTCTTTGACATGTCTGAGGCATGCAGGTTCAGTTTTATTAGAAAAGGGACACAGATTTTAATAATGTGAAAGCTAATGCTATAATAGGATTGCATATGGTCTAAATGTTCCCGTTTAAGACTTTAATCATTGTTTGTAGTAAAGGGTTATATGGGACATTAGCATGGTCTTCTGAGACAAATAATGTCTATTTTCTCCAAGTGGGAAAGTAAAGTATCGACATTTGGAAAATTAGATTTGCTTTCGGAATTATATTTTTTTCTTTGTGGGGTGTACTTCAGGAATATAGCGTTTCAGCTGCGAGACGACACAGATCTGTTTGTTGGCGTTGGTCTGGGTGACATGCAGTAGTAACTGGGAAATAATGTCTAACTTGATGGTATTGTTTCATCATTGGAGCACAAACTAGGAAGGGAGTAGGTGGGAAGCAAGGGGGGGGAACTATACGATGTGGGGTGAAGTGATGGGGATCAGGTACAAATGTTGTGGTCGTCACGTGCACTTGCTTGAAAGGGGTGTTTGAATTTAGTCGCAATCAACTTCATTTGTTATATAAGTTTGGGTTTTTTTCCATAAGAATTTGAACTTATTCATCTCACCAACTTCCAAATTAAACTGAAGCGAGTTCAAGATGTGAGTGAGTTTGGTTTAAGGCAACTTAGAACAGTATTCATTAATATCACAGCATGTTGAGAAATGGCTATAGCGACACAGGTCTTAGATGTACATCACATGGTGGAATCCACAAGGATGGGTACGGTGCTGACTATCCTAGAACCATGATCAGGGTGATGGGGTAGGCCTGAGGGTGAGGGAACGATATGTGGTGGGGTTGGGGACAATGGTTGGTAAGGAATTTCAAAAGGGCTAGAAATATTAAGCTTGATCTAAACCATGTATGTTGTTTTTGATGGGACAATCTTGTAAAGGGTATGTTGTATCATGTTAGTTGTTGTTTTGTGTGTGTGTGTGTGTGTGTGTGTGTGTGTGTGTGTGGTTTAAACAGATGTGGGTGTGGTTGTAGGTATGTGTGCATGTGTGTATGTGTGTGCATGTGTGTGTGCATACGTACCAGCGTATATGGATGATGTGGGTATAGAGAGGTGGTTGTGGTTGTGGGGGTAGGTGCTGTTGTGGACACGGGTGAGGGTGGGGGTGGTGGATGTGGGGGTGAACAGTGGGCCATCTCTGGATCTGCCAAAAGTTAGAGCATGGTGCTGCTTGTAAATCTTGATAAACTATGTGTTGGGGGTTTAAGGGTTTCAAGCAGGAGAAGTTCACACGGGAGTAACATAAATTGGAGAGGAGTTCTCATTTAGACTTTGAATGAAGGAAATTAAATGGGTAAGATTTCGATTTGGAACATAAGAATTATACTGGATCTGAGTATTGATTGAACAGAATGTGGGACAACACAGCAAGGGAGCTTTCGACTGAACATAGGTATGAGGATTGACCAGCAGGGATAGATTTGGATAGAATGTGACTGATGTAAAATCGTTCGAAGAATTTTAGCTGAAAATATAGGAATAGATCAAAGTGTTGGAGAGATGCCAAGGATATAGATTTTGTCAGTTTGGTGTGGGGTGGGGGATTGATGGGGTGTGGTAGGGGTTGGGGTGGGGCAGTTGGTTGATCTGTAGGAGTATCAGGGTTGATTTCTCATAAAAATAAACCATCAACTCCAAGGGACAATCATTCCTGACAATCGCAAAACAGATTTCCTTGATAAGGAAGTGAAGGAGATGAGGAACAGAGGGATGAAATAGGAGAAGAGATCTGGTTAGTGAAATGAGAAAGTTAACATGGGATAGTCAATATTATATAATTGATTTACAATGAGAATTTGAAAAGATGCGTTGACTTAACATGGTTCTTGCATAGTATCATATAATTCAGATTTTCTCTCATGGAGGACGAGTGATGTGATACTGGAGTGAGTTCTTCTCTGAAGCTTGAACTGGCAATCAGAGAAAATAATTCACAATTTTCAGGAATTTAAATATAATAACAACCAGACACATCTGTTTTGGTTTGTTCGAAGCCCAAATAATTGTTAAACGTGATTGAGTCGTGCTGATTCTACAGACGAGGAAGTTAATATAATATCAAAGTCAGGTACAACTTTGGAATAACCTTTGAAATCGAAATACAGTATTAACTTTTCCGCTTCACAAACATAACAGAATTTAGTTCCCCCAATGTTTTTTCTCTATCGTTCCTAATGGAGCGTCTGAATATACTGATTGCTTTTTAATGAGATAGTGATTGAAATGTCTATCAGTTTACACTTGTGATGTTGGTTCTTAAATTCCCAGTGTATCCATATATTACCATTGTTTACACGTTTAGCATGGATTTTGTGAAATCAAAGAATATATGTCACATGTTCCCATTTCTCGTGGGTTATTTATACTGTAGTTGTCATCAAATTGATCTTATTTCTGTACAAAAAGGATCATGGTTATAAGTGTCTGCTTCAACACTTGTGTTTCAAAAGTGCAATTTTTGTCCTAGAAACTAATCTCATTATGTTTTTCTGTACATTCGAAACTGAATTATACACATTTTACTTGTTCAATTCACAACTATTTCTTAAAAGAAGAATAGTCACGATGTATTTGACATATATTGCTGAATGTGTACTTATTGTCTGTTTTTTGACAGTGTTTAAAGAAACGTTACTCTAATAATATAAAAAGTAGATTTTGGAAATTCAAGAAAAAAAAGGTGAAGATAATAACACAAATTTGCTATGGTATTCAGCATATTCTCTCTGTTAAAAATGCTCTGCTCTTTGTGTTTGAATGAATGTGTGCATGCGGATATAAACCTCACATACAGAGGCCTCCCCGTTAGTGAGTGAAACCCCTTGAAATCTCTCTGTCAGGGCAGATCCTGTGCGTAACCCTCTCTCAGTCACTCTTAGCCCTTTAAAACTGTCAGCCCTGTCAGTTAACACACAGCCATGGTGGACCTGTCTCGCAACCGCTGCTAACAGCATTGCCGAGTCCCTCACTGCAGATTCCTGTAACTATAGCCTGCTGAAGTGATCAAGAACTTGTCACATCACACAGTGTGGCATCACAGCTAACTTTCCTGACTGAATGTCGGACTACAGATTTGTGTTACTTTAGGTTACTGCTTTGTCAAGTAGCTCAGTGTCCCTCCTGTAACTAGAGCCTGCTTTAGTGATCAAGAATGTGTCACATCACACAGTGTGGTATCACAGCTAACTTTCCTGACTGAATGTCGGACTACAGATTTGTGTAACTGTAGGTTACTGCTTTGTCAAGTAGCTCCGTGCCCCTCCTGTAACTATAGCCTGCTGAAGTGATCAAGAACTTGTCACATCACACAGTGTGGTATCACAGCTAACTTTCCTGACTGAATGTCGGACTACAGATTTGTGTAACTGTAGGTTACTGCTTTGTCAAGTAGCTCAGTGTCCCACCTGTAACTATAGCCTGCTTTAGTGATCAAGAACTTGCCACAGCCAGCACTGATGCTAAGTGCAGATTTGTGTAACTGTACCCTGCTGTACCTCAATCGTTGTGTATTGAATGTTAAACACCAGCTTCCTGTAAATATAGAACATCATCGCCACAAAATAACCAGCCTCAATTGCATTGCACCATACTGGTGAAAATTACATGAATGGATCACTAAAAACTAAAGCTTACTGCTGAGATCAGGAACGGGTCACGCAGTACTGCTATTATAGCCAGCATTGCTTGCTGTGCATCTAACTGTACATTCCTGTAAATATACTGCCCAGATCAGGAACCAGTCACATCACACAGTACTGCTATTATAGCCAGCATTGCTTGCTGTGCATCTAACTGTACATTCCTGTAAATATACTGCCCAGATCAGGAACCAGTCACATCACACAGTACTGCCATCATAGCCAGCATTGCTTGCTGAGTATCTAACTGTACATTCCTGTAAATATTCTTCTGAGGTGAGGAAGTCCTGTCATTCCAGTTGTTGTCATGTAATAAAGACGTATTGGACATTACCGTATACCACGGTACAGGTTAATATGACAGCGTGATCTCTACAGTAGCAGACTCACCAGCAGTTCCAGGGAGCATCAATTTCCATAAACCTGGGCTGCTGGAATAGCTTACTGCATGAGGCAGTGTGGAGGGATTTGACATCAATAAAAGCTGTATACTCTAGCACATCCTTGTATACATTTTACAACCACTACAGAGTTTCTAGAATAGCTGAGGCAGGGTGGAGGGGTATGACAGTGATAAGTGCTGAAAACTCTAGCATATTTTCGCACCCATTTTACACTAACCTACTGAGGTTGTGGAATAGCTTACTGCAGGAGAGTACTGTCAGTTATAGCATAGAATCATGACTGTGACCCTCTTTTCCTTTATTGTACCTTAAGTCTACTGTTATATTTTCACATTTACAAATGGTATAACATTTGCCTTACACTGTTGCATCCCTTGTTTTGAATCCTACATGTATCCCATTGATAACATTATTACCCTAATTCAGTGTCATGACACAGTATGACAACATAATATATAGTTCTGTGACACTGATTGACCAAGTCAGCCTATAGTCACAGCACTGTCTAGTGATGCTAGACCCAGGGTTGAAATATGTAGATATCCTTTTGGTGACAGCCAGTCAATTCAGCACAATGGTCTGTACCTTTATAGTGAGTGAGTGAGTGAGTGAGTGAGTGAGTGAGTGAGTGAGTGAGTGAGCTTTATGCAGCTTTCAGCAATATTCCAGTAATATCACAATGGGGACACCAGAACAGGGCTTCTTACACTATACCCATGTGGGGAATAAAGCCCAAGTCTTCAGCATGATGAGTGAGCACTTTAAAAACTAGACAACCTCACTGCCCCCTATACCATTATAGCACATGGAACTTTGTCACAGACATCTCTGTATGCTACCTTCAGTCAGTAAAGTCACTACAGTGGTCAATGGTTAGACTTGCACAAGTCTGTTAGGTAATAACTAATTGTTTAAATGATAATTTCTAAAACAGAATAAGGAGTCCTTGTACTGTCAGTTTATCTGGACTTGCCTCATTAAAGGATAGAATTACTATACATCCATGGGCTTAGCCTCCAGTACAGCCTTTTAGCAAGGATAGTCAATGGTTAGCATGGATGTTTTATGACTTGAAGTTCCCTGACCAGCTAAACTCTCAGTAGATCTATAAGTCATTGAGGCTGTCCGGTCTGAGTCAACATGCATGATTGATTGACCATGGTCATTGGTAAACAGAGTTTACTCAGCTGTTTCTCAGTGCTTTAGATGTTTACGTTTAGGACTTGTAAGATTTGAAAAGTTAAAATTGTTTCACTCCCTGATTCTTTGTCCAGAAGTAAGTCAGAACATCTTGGTTATCTTCTAAAATCAATTTAGTTGTGAGATAGAAATGGAAAATAAATTAATGCATACCTGAAACTCTGTGATGGCACCAGGTGTTAATAAAAGGGGAAGTATTGCTCTATCAGTAGCACCTGCCGTTTACACAATTTTTGTGAAAAAAGAAATGACCCCCATTAAATTATCGTGACATGCAAAGTGGTCTTCAAGCTTGAAAACGTAAATTCTCCACGACTGCCTTTCGCTTCAGGTACAAAATTGCAAAATAATTGGAAGGGCTTATTCACACATCAATATTTGCCTCGAGGTCTGCAGTTCCTGGACCATGTGTCATTATTGACAGTCACAACTGAGAAAAATTGTAATACATCTCTCCAAAGCACTGTTCACACCTGTGACTTTACCATCAATACCAATCTCTTAAAAAAACATGAAAAAAATGGATCACTCCTTTACTGCAAAGTTTCATTGGAGCGGCAGAAAAACTGGACTCGTTCCAGCCAGAATGGTTCTTGCTTCTGATAATGTGCTTCAATAGATGCTTATAGCAGTTGGTCCTAGTTGTCAGATAGTTGTTTTACTGCTAGCATCTTTCTAAAAGGACACTTACAGCACTTGTATATAATGGCACTTCATGTACCACAACAGCTGCTTGTTATTTCAAGTCTTGGGGGAATATATGTCTTCGTTCAATACTTCTTTGTACAGAAATTCTTCTATATATCAGATTTGTTCTAGTTGTCACTGTGTGTCTTGGTTCGAAGCAATTACTCATAGAAGCAGCCAGCGGAAGAAGTGGATTCACTGCCCTCTGTAAACCTTATAGATAGTGTGTCTTTATATCACAATGATATAATCAGTGTGAGTGGTCTGTATTCAAAGCACATTGTGTATACAAGACAGTGTTGCATTGCCACTTCTAGTTCACGTTGATGACAATCATTCATAGATGTAGTCAGGTGAACTAAGCGATAAATTCCTTCAGTGACTTTACATATATTAATCCGAACGGGAAGATGAACTTGATGTATGTTTAAATACATTGTAGTCTATAGACAGGGATTCACTTAATCGTAACAGTACACTCATTCATTAATGTAGTGGTATGATATGAAATAACACTCAACCTCGACAACTTGAACATGACTCATGTCTTCATATAACTAATAGTAGTTTTAACCCTTTTCAGAGTCATGAAAGCTCAAAACCATCTACAAATATACCAGTCAGTCTCATCCACTGAAAGATGAACTGGCAGTTCAAAAATGGATACTTTAATCATCCAAAAAATATGAAACTAATATCTGAACTGAATCTTCAAGCTGGTTTCAAAGCGTGTAAATGTCAGCTTTGATTACCTGTAAACAAACATCCGAGTTTCAAGAAAATCTTCAGAAAAATAAAAGGTATACTTAACAGACTATGGAAATTTTTTATTGTTATTCTCTTCCTTAAATAAACAATTGATGCTTAATTAAACTGACCTAATTTCCATGGGATGATATTTGCAGATGAAGTGATAGTGTTCGTTTATCGACTGCACAAACAGAAGCTGTTGTCTTTGCCATTGTATGAGTGAGTGCATGTTGTGTGCGTGTTGTTTGATGCCACAGTCTGTAGAATATTAGGACCAGACAACCCAGTGATTGATATCATGAGCAATGTTTCAGATCACTAGGAAATCATGCCATGTAATCAGAATATCGCCATGACAACCGGATGCCATGAAGTAACCTTCATCACAAAGGTCCCAGGTGCTTGTTACAACCTTGGTGCCTATGTAGGTACAACTAACCATGTAAAAGTCTCGGAAACTAAAAAAGTGCACTGCAAAACTGGTCCCTTAGTGCCATGATCCTGTTGCTATTAGTTACAAATCCATTGTTACTTAATTATTATCTTTAGTATTGTCTACTCCCCTTTCATATAAGTTGGACTAGTATGATACTAATTTTGTCAACTGCCTATTCATGTAAGCTGGTACGATTATGATAGTCAGTATTGTCAACTGTGTATCAAAGTCAGTTGGTACCATTATGATACTCACTATTGTCAGCTCCCTATCAATGTAAGGTGGTACCATTATGATACTCACTATTGTCAGCTCCCTATCAATGTAAGGTGGTACCATTATGATACTCACTATTGTCAGCTTCCAATCAATGTAAGGTGGTACTATTATGATACTCACTATTGTCAACTCCCTATCAATGTAAGGTGGTACCATTATGATACTCAC
>VKKT01000051.1:321888-334225 GCA_008038995.1 Haliotis laevigata
GCTAAGGTTGTTTTGAACAACAGCACCCAGGTCAATAGGAAAAGGTAGCTGGACTGTAGACTACATAACTCTCACAGTGTCCTTGTGCACCACACGCCAGACCCACACCTCTACCATTTACTGTCCTGTCTTCTAGTTCACATCACACAATAGCATTGTTCTTATATTGATGTCATCCGTGTACCAATTTGACCTGTATGGTTTCATTGTCTTTGTTGAATGCTGTCAGTTGCTACAAGCAAGAAGGTCTTTTGCCCAAGACTGTTCCACGATCTTCTATCAATATCCCTTGTATAGAAATGAACAGGTATATTCATTGACTTTTCGTAAGAACAATACCGATTTTCATCAGTGCCAGGTAAATATAGGCATTATTGTTCTTGCAGACATCATCAAGTAGATGATGGTCCCATGTTTACCAAGAATGGTTTCCAACATTGTATAAACTGCTTGGTGCAAACAGACCCTTATCAAGAAAACCTTCCTGATTTTGATTTGTGTGTGTGAATATTTTCGGACTGTATTGACAACAAGTCTGTCACATTGTGACAATCTTACATTTCTGTAACAAATGCTATTGTATGTGTATAAATAACTAAACTATACATCATGAAATAAATAATGATTAATGTCTGACAGGGTTAAACTAACATATTCCCTTTCACTATTCAAATGTTGAAAATCAATTTTTACAATTTGTGTATGACTTCAGACAATCCCACAAAGGTTAATGATGGTTAAGTCAAATGCCTTTGTGTTATAACTTTATATTCGAGTGTGTTCAATCATATTAACCACAAAAAAAACCAGAGATACATTTAAAAATGCAACATAAACCTGTCACTGACATGTATCATTAGAAAAGAATTGTATAAACAACAGAAGTAATCTCTCATAGGACCTGCCCTACAGGATACAATCTTTCATTTGAACTGTGCTGATTGTCGTGGCACTTCCTCCCGTGGGTGTCTATGCTGGAATTTCCAGTAATTAGCGCATATTCCGGAGCAGTTAAGGTTAATTGTCAACCTTTAGGAAAGTCTGTGATGGCAAATCAGGTTATAACAAAATGCTTCAGTAGAGAATAATATAAATGACATTTATTCATCATTTGTCTCAGTTCTTTTGTCTAAGACATCAGCTTATTAAGGTGAAATGTACGCTACACCATGTTCCAAAGACATCAATTTCTGTCTGTGCAATAACCATTTCAGAGGATACCATACCTCAGATGCCTAGATCCTCATTGGATTATATTCATCCTCTGTGTAAACCTGGCACTGGCTGGAACACAGTGTTGAAAGGACCAGTACGGGGAGGAAGATGTGTCGTATACTGCAGCAGACAAGATATGTCATTACAGAAGTGTAGTAAAACTTAGCATGAGGTTATTTCAAGATTACGGAGCTCCAGAACAAAGGTCAGGTTGAGTAAGTAGAGGCTAAGTGAACGTATTAGGCTTATAGTTCTAGTTTTTCATAAACTCAGACAATGTGTCAAGATTCACTCCGGGATAAGGGAATGGAGGAATATAGAAATGTAACTGACTGAAATTGTGGCTGACTTATAGTTACAAAGATTTATCCATGTCATAAATTATTGTTATTTTTTGATTAATTATATTTTCCTATCATTCAAAAGTTACACACAAATAATCCTTTTATGTATAAAAGTATATTGCATATTTTCAATAAAACAATTGGGAAGTGGGTAGTCTAGTGGTTAAAGCATTTGTTCTTAATGTCGAAGACCCGGGTTCAGTTCCCCACATGGGTACAATGTATGAAGCCCATTTCTTGTGTCCCCCCCTCCCCATTATATTGCTGGAATATTGCTAAAATTGGTGTAAAACTTAACTCACCCACTCACTCAAAATTCTCATAATTTTGCATTATGTAGAAGAGTCTAAGCTCATGACATTGACAATATTTGTTTCCATGTTATCTGTTTCCATGATAAAGATGATGATATTCATGTAAATAATCTTAATTTGTTGTCTGGTACCCATCAGCTTAATTTTAGTGATACAGTGCAAATCCTGCGGTCAGCGATAACCTGATGGACTGATCGATATCTTTCTGCGTCAGTTCATTGATAAGATATCCAGCTTGTATAACATTTGACATAAACTTCATGGAATACAAACCCTGTGACTCTGTTGGTGCCGATATCTCTGATCCAGGCTTGCTTATGGATATTTTATAAATCATGGCTGGACCTGTGAAGATCTGGCTTAGAAGTGATCTTCAGTATTTGTCATGAGAGACGACAAATGGGATCGGGCAGTCTGGCTCGCTGACTTGGTTGGTGTTGTCATCATATCGCAATGGCATAGATCGGTGCTCATTATGTCAATCATTTCTTTGTCAGGTCAGGCTTCAGTATGTACAGACTGATGTCATATAGCTAGAATATTGCTGAGTGCAGCATTAAACAACAAACAAACAAACAAACAAAAAATGATGGCTGACGTAACTACCTTGTAAATATCGGCAGCTGGCTCTTATATCAGTGACGTGTTTGTGAATTACGGATGCAGATCAAATAATTAAGATGCTATAAGGCTTCTTTGTTTAGAAACTGAGTTCGGGTAGGGGAAGGGTAAATTCTCCTTTTCAAGAACACCAGTATCACCACTATTTGGTAGTGATTCATAAACACAAGCTCAAGATACAGTCAACCTCGCACAATGGACTCCAGCAGGGAGCTGTGATAATGGAAATGGCTTGGGCAGCTTTTATCTGTATTGATATACTACCATCAAAAGCTTAGACTCACTAGTGTAAATGTAGTCACTTACTTCAATCAACTGTTCTAAACTAGATTTTGCAAAATACTCCATACTGTTTATAGATACTGTTTACACATGAACTGATGCATTGTAAAACAAATGTGTAACGTTGAAAAGATTATTATCATGAGTTCAATAAATGATAAAACTTGGTGAAAATTGGCGAATTCGTAACAAAACTTTACACCAAAATGCAGCTGTTCACATGCATGATATTTGCACATGCTTTTCAGCAATTTGATGCATGATCCTCGTGTAATTCATCTCCATAAAGTTTGCAGTTGGTTCCCCCAAGTTCGTGGAGAAATTCATCTTCGATGTAACCATTTATAAATACATAATTTATAATGGGTGCTTTAAGTGAGTCTAAACTTTTGATGGGTAGTATAGTTCACAGTTGTTGTTTTTTCAAGTCATCATATATTTGAGAAGAAAACAAAATGAAAACAGATTGATATGACAGTAAATAATGGAAATACTGTTTACCTGGCCAGTCAAATAACACCTGGTGTTATCAGTGAGTGTCAGTGATCCATTCATGTAATATTCACCACTATTTGCCTTTTATGCCCAATGAGATATAGAAGATAACCAAGACCGGTTGATGTTTCATATTGTCTTCCTTTGGGAATCAATACATTTCATCCTGACAAA
The DNA here is from genome assembly GCA_008038995.1 of Haliotis laevigata. Classification (NCBI taxonomy): domain Eukaryota; kingdom Metazoa; phylum Mollusca; class Gastropoda; order Lepetellida; family Haliotidae; genus Haliotis; species Haliotis laevigata. Next base: position 325,334 of record VKKT01000051.1, read on the forward strand.
AATTAAAGAGACAGAAGCAAAAAACAATTATTTACTTTTATTAGAATTTTTCATTTGACTTACAACACAGGCTTAAAAACTTGATTTATACCTGTAAATAAAATCATGAAAGGACCTCATCCAAATCAGAAAGAAATGTGAGATTCATCACTTTTATGAAGTTTTGTGACCATTGGTATGGAGAGAAGATTACGTGTGTGCATCTGGTGTCATCAACAATTTATCATTTTTTTGGAAAAAAACAAAAAACGACATAACGATTCATTTTTGTGACCTGAATGCATTTCCCAATGACAGCACAATTAAATCCATTCATAGTCTACCATCTTCTTCAAGAATTATGAATCACAGAACTTTTTGTGTTTATTAAAAAATGGCATTTAAAAATGTGGATAATATTTATCTATTTCTATTTTTATGCATTTATATGTTTCAGGATGTGCAAAGTTCTCACATTGGATACTGTACTAGTTAGTACCGGTAGATCAGCTGGTAAGAGACAGAGCTAGTGGATGTGACAAGTGAGGTAAGTTGACTGAATTTTTATAGTATTTAATGATCATGTTTGAACAATGCTTTCCTATCATATTTGAAAGATCATAATGTGTACAACTGAGAAATGCATTAAAAACTGAAATATTACTTGAAACTGTTTTGAGGTAAAGGAGCTTCTAGAACCAGGTTGCAAAAGTGTATGCATTGAGTTATGTCCCTTGGTCATAACAGGATTTGGTGGAAATGAGATATATCCTTTTGAATATTTCTGGTCTCACAGCATAACACCCATGTCTGTGGGTTTTCAGGGTACAAATGATCCAGATTGTGCTTTTACACGGTAGATGTGCTAATTAATTTTTCCGAATTCAAAGCACACTCTGATTATGATCCTTGGTCAACAATAGTCATACCTGTTCATATTAGTATCACCAAGTTGATGTACCTCCACAGCCTGTGCCACTTCAACTTTTCACAAACACCTGGTATCATCACCTAGTATTTCATAGTGATTCATAAACACATGCTCTGTCATCGTATCGTGTGGTGACAATCACTGGATTGTCTGGTTCACATCCGATTTGTTTACAAACAACATCATACAGCTGTAAATAAAATGGAATAAATATCTGCTCATGATACAGTCACAATTGTACAACTGACTGCTTCTAGCAGAGATTTCTTCTGAATGTGGAAAGGGTTTTGTCGCTTCTATTCACATATAAACTGAAATATCATTCAAAGAAAAGTACTAAATCCTTCCTGAGTCCAGAAATGTATACACCTACACATCAATACCTTTTGTGACAGGTTTGATAACAGCCTCTCTAGGTCAGCACATATCAATGCATAATTATTAATGTAATAAATCAAAACAATATCCTCATGAAGGTATTTATACCATTGTCACAGTCAATCATCATTATCATGTTTGTAGCGTTTACATTACGGTCTTAATCTATCATCTCGGTGAACTAGACCCAATGTCCTGGAAAACTAGTACCATGATTGCCAAACTGGCATCTTCCCCTGCCTCCAGGCAAGTAAATCATTGGTTGACTCTGATTAGATTCATTAATGGAATAAGTTGTGTATCAAATGATTAGTGGCAGGACACGATCGCCAGTGTCCGGCAAACAGCAGTGTACGATCATCATTATCACGTCATTGTGGATGGGCGACCAAGTATTGCATTCTGACATTACCTCCTCTTAAGGAACTTTAGCATCCGTGGTCTGTAGCGCATCAAACTAGACCTTGACTGACCTTGAAATCCAGGGAGATGCGGTGATGAGGTTTTGGTTAGAGACTTTATTACCACATGGGAAATAATAATATTGATGCCATCGCAGTTATGCTTGTTTTTGATATCTGTTTCGTACAATGTGACAGGTATGTTTTCTGTGTGCTCTCCTTTAATGAGAGAGAAAGTTGGCAGTAAAATACTTTTTGTTTGAAATTTAAAATGAAATTGAGTTACATATGACATATGAAATAAAACAATTCTTGAAATTGTCAGAAAATGTTTTGGCATATCATCAAGTAGGAATGTGACATTTCTGATTTTATTTATGTTTTTTTTATAGAAATATTGTTATTGGGATATAAAGATGTATTACTCAGCAAAATAAGAATGGTTGAAAAGGAAATTTGATTTACTGGACAGTTGTGATAAATGTCAAGGTAAATGGGATTAAACAGTGTTACAATCATGATGAAGGACTAAATAAATATGACTATTTGATTCCCAGCGTCAGTAGCTGCTTGTTTATCATGATAAATTTGTGCAGGAACAATTATATGCCTGAGGAACTGCTTTGAGGTCTCTCTTGTATGTCCAGATTGATTTGGCTTGGAACAATGCCTTGTTGCCTCGATAGTGGTAAACCAGGAGATTTGATTTAAACAATATTATTCTAGCTGGCTTCTCTGGATGTAAATTTTGGTCAAAATTAACTGTCATTCTTTATCAGATGTCTTGAGATTATATAGGTCTTTTCATGTGGTAGCTGAGGGATGATAAAGGGTGAGTATGGTTTAACATTGCTTTTGACAGTACATCAGTTGGTCACAGTGTAATCAGAGGAAAATCCTCAAACCTGGAAGTTCCTTAGTCTTTCTCAAAGTCCCTGAATCACATTAGTTTCCCTACTGCCAAGCCCTCTCTGCAGTGCTAAAGCCCTAAAAGAAGCAAGTCTAGATTTCCTCAGGATCAGGAATCTCCAATCTCACTGGGGCTCCTTTTCAATTCAAAAGAAATTATTTGTTTCTGTCAGAACTATACATTAAGAGACTGTGTGTTAGTTAGTTTGTTGTGATGTGTCATACGTTGTGATGAAGATGAAGTTTGGACTGTGTGACATTCAAAAGGAATTATTTGTTTCTGTCAGAACTATACATTAAGAGACTGTGTGTTAGTTAGTTTGTTGTGATGTGTCATACGTTGTGATGAAGATGAAGTTTGGACTGTGTGACATTCAAAAGGAATTATTTGTTTCTATTAAAGTTATATTTAAGAGACTAAGTGTTAGTCTGGAAGTTCCTAAACATTTACAACTTTGGTTAAGACAATGACCATAATGCTGACAAACCTTGAAACACAATGAAGGCAAATCTGACCTTGGAACACATGATAAATTTTGGCATGTCTACAGCATGTAATTCTGGGACAGTGAATCACAGTGCAAGGTTAGAACAGTGTAAATGAATCATAAGATCCATATGGTTCTGAATCCATGGACATAATAATCAACATATGTTGTGTGGTAAATTATGTTCATTAATATGTACATATGCAGCTGCAAGACTGGATAATGATAAATTTTGGTCAAGTGTCATGAGAATTGAGACCCCAAAACAGGACTTGCCTAATAATTGAAACATACAATATACATGTTTTATGTCTAAGAACTCATAAAATTGCTGGCGTGTCAAACACTGTATTATTGTTTCAATGTTTTTTCAGTTCCATTTTATTGTCAATCAATGCACAGACTCACCAGGTGCCCTTTGATCTGTTTTAAATTTTATATATACAATTATTCATAGTCCACTGAACAGGTTAATTTCATTATAAATTGAAGTACAGTTTCATTGATGTAAACCAGGAGCAACTGATTGAAACAGAGTTATAATGTTGAAATTTTCTTCATCTCAAATGCATCTCCTCTAAGTACCTTCAGATGTCATTAATGAATATTAATAAAAAATCTATACACAATTCTCACATGAAAGGCTTATTACACCCCATACAAAGTGATTACCAAGCTAGAACTGTGTCAGTCAATGAATGGGTTTGAAAGCATGAAAAGAAAAATGTCATTTTGAGGGTAATTATTAGGCATGTAATCTGGATGTAATGAAATAAATCTTTCAATTTCATGGTGTGAGAAATTGTGTTGATTGCTTGGTTGGAATTTTCCTCAGAACTTGCTAAAAACAACAGTAATTTCCTCTTAAGTCATTTTGGTGTATAAGGAAGATTGTAAAAGTGGGAATGTTTCTTGTTCTGAAATGTGCTGGAAATATCGGTTATTGCATTTTTGTCAGATTGAGAGTGTTATGCTTGTGTTATTACATAGCACAGGTGGTTTGTCAATGGGGCGTGATTATTGCTGCCTGATCAGTATTGCTCAGAGATCCCTGTTCTGGAAATGAGTTTGGTAAATAACGAGGGGGAACTAAATGGGAGCCGCAGCCATGTTTCACTCTAAGAGCTATGAGTAAGAAGGTGAGGAATTTGGACTTTAAGATGATTCCAAGTAATTATCATTAGTACTCATGAGCTCTGGTGGAGTGCAATTTGGAGGGTAAACATGGGTTAAAAATGTAAAAATTAATGTAACGATAATTATCAAAACAGTTGTGATAGTAATAAGTTTAAGGTGTAAATTTACATCATGTCAGTACCATCTTAGCTATGGCACGAAAGTTGTAATAATTGTATAAATGGTAATAGGAACAGTGGGGTGGCCTATTGGGTAAAGTGCTAGTTCATCATGCTGATAATATTCTTTTGATTGCCTCTATGGGTTCAATGTGTGAAGCTAATTTTCAGAATGAATGTATAATATAGCTGGAATGTTGCTAATAGAAATGTAAAATATGTTCCACTTATGGTAATGAGAAGAATTAGCATATGAAACAAGATAAATATATTATGGTGAAGATGGCAATCACTTTATTCTTGATAATAATGACCATAGTATAAGACATATTTAAATATTACCATAATGACGTGTTATCATTATGTTCATTTTGAGTGCTGTCATTTATGCACGGTTTGATATTAATATTGGTGGAATATTACAAAGGAGGTGTTGTTTCATTGCACTCACTCACTCACTCACCCAAACCCACCCTCTCACTCACTCACTCACTCACTCACTCAAAACCCACCCACCCACACTCACTCACTCACCCACCGCCTCTATCACTCACCCACCCACTTACTCACTGCAATATTATCAATCAAGTATCTATTTACAGCTTGTGATGTGTATATTTTCTTTAACAGACAAGAAAAACACCAAATTATGATGCCTTCAATTTGGACATTTTATCGATTGTTGCCATTGTTGTTTTCATCGTTATCATCATCATCATCATCATCATTACCCCCTGGTTATTTCTATTGTGCTAAACGTCAATCATCAACATATCATCAGTTTTCCTTAATGCTGAAAGCTAATTCCGTATGTCAGTACTCAAAAAGTAATCACGTACATTGGAATATTATCAAAGCTTTAACACATATCAAACTCGAATGTTTAAAACACAATCAAGGCATTCGTGTGTTAACCTAGGTCTTTACTGATTTAAGAAACGCTAAGTACAAAAATACTTTCGACGCCTTGCCTTTAAAAAAATGTTTTTTTGAAACCTGTTTTCCGTTATTCAAGACGGGAGGTCAGATTCCTGATAGTTCTGTCCTCACTAGAGCCCAAACTGATAATGTGAGCCTCACTATTTATCCTTCTAACTGTCTGGAAGCAGCCATTTCGAATTAGATTTCAAGAGATTGAACTTGGAGCCAAACACAGGCTATTTGGGAAAAGCGTACTACAACAAACGCTCCTAAGAAAGGGAGTGTCATATTTTTCTTGGATTATGATAACCCAAAAGTGATGAAGGCGAGGCGAGGTTCTAAGGACAAAATCAATATACACTTTCACATCTTCACAAACTGGAGAGTGTATCTACCGAATTGCACCTTTTGTAGTTGAACGTAGGCTTGGCTGACTCTGTATTGAAACCGGTGCCCAAACTGTATTTGTTCAGTTTAATATCAGCCTTTATGATGTGGAAATGCTGTACTTAGAGTACAAGAGTGCCTTGATGGGATTCGTGGCGGCGAATTTGGCTGACAAACACAACAAGCCACAAAAAGGGCGTTTGAACAAACATGCAACATATGAATTTTGCTTTTGTAAAGTGATGAAATTGATTTCGCAATTGTAAAGATAGTTTTGGCTCACACACCATTTTAATTGACAGTGGTCTCCAGATGCTGCAGGTTGTGTTGTTGATGACGATGAAGATGTTGTGTAGATGCTTGACGGGGACCAAGTGCTGATACAGGAAGGCACATGTCCTAGAGGGCATCAATTCATCTGTATTCAAACAGTGTTCTACATCCCAGCTTTTGAGACCTGTGGGCGAGATTCACACTTTTAATAAATTAAATTCCAAATATGATATCCCCAAAGGCACATCTCCAAACTCTGTCTTACATTTGCTTCATCACTACTATAGTGAAAATTGTTCAAGTTGTGTAGTTCATGTGTTCGATTATTTTGTAGATTTTTGAAACTGGAAGTAGTTTCCGCGTCATTAATCACCCAACCATCCTGATGTCATCTAGAACATCCACAACACTTAGTCATACGTGATTGCTAATTGTTTTCAACCTAATTATGATGATTTATGATGTTGATGTAAGAATTTTTAAGGAATATGGCATCCGAGATTGCCTCTACAACTGTTGTTTTGTGAAACAACATAGTCCATATCAATCATCATGGCTGTTGGAACACAGGAAAACCTTCCTCTAAGCTGAAGAGTGCTGCATAAGTTTATGGTCAACAAGCGAAGGGTTGAAAATATACGACAGAGGGACTTTGCTCAATTTTTCTGTCAGGAGCAAGCGTTTTTTCTTTCAACGGTTAATTTGAATGAAGTCGTTCAAATGATCGTGTGATTTTAAGTGAATTCTCATGAGGACTGGGCAGATTTTAACAGAAATGGAGCGATTGGGAGGCGTATCCCAAGTTCACTGCGATTCCCATGTGTGAAAAATGCATGATTACGCATTCTGATTTTGTGAACACATTCTGCCGACAAGCACCGACTTGCTTATTTACATAACCAATTTAGCGGAAAATTCTGAAAACAGATATAGACAATTATGGTATATTGAAGATTGTTGGGTCGCCTTACAGCCTAATTCATAAAACACTCCGAGAAAAATTGCACTCCATCAGTATTGTGGATTACTTAATACAGTGTACTGGAGGACCAAAGTATGTTAGCATCAAAGGCTTACTGGTGCATGGGCATATTTGTAAGCATATACCATGGTCTAGAGAAGTGTTATTGTAATATCAGATGGTTGTGTGTTATCATACAGACGGATCAATACGGGGCCAAGGAATGGGAGGTTAGGAAGTGGGGATGTGTGGAATGTTTGCCCTGTTCCTAATTTGAATTTTAGGTATCTCCTTCTAGTTTTGAAAGGTGAGGCACACAGATCCAAACATGGCTAAGGGAGGCAACTCTATACAGAACATTACAATGTCTGGCACAAATGGGCCATGTTTGGATCTGCTGATAACAGGTTTGAATTCCAAGATGTGTAAAACTTTCATCCATTGTTTCCTCAGTTCCAGTTTTTGTGGTTTTGCACAAGTTGTAAACATCAACAGCCTGCCAGGATTCTACGAACATGGTTTGGGCCCCAGTTTTGATGATGTGTTGTAATTTTATGTTTATTAGCACTATATCCATGCTCACTGGTGTGAACAAAGCATTAAACATCTAAACTTTACTTCTTCACTAGTGAGCGATATGTGGTTGATGCTTCTTTGAACAGTATTGAAGTTATATCTCAAACTGTCAGTTTTGCGTGGTAGAAAAAGCTCAACACGGCGCAGTCTCATATGTTAGCCAGTTTGGTGAAACCTCTAAGCATGGGTATGGTGCTGGCAAACCTAGAAACATCATTCAAACCAAGGTCATAGGTTCCTGGTATACTCAAGGGATGCAACTCTGCACGATGAATTGCAGCATCCTAGACAACAGGACCTACTGTTCCCCACACACACTCACCTACACCGGGGCGGTGGGGTAGCCTAGTGGTTAAAGTGTTAACTTGTCACGCCAAAGACTTGGGTTTGATTCCCCAAATGGGTACTATGTGTGATGCCCATTTGTGGTGTCCCCCCACCCCACCAGAATATTGCTGAAAGCGGCATAAAATTAAACTCACTCGCTCACTCCCCTACACCTGGGGTGACTGTAGGACATATTACCAAGGACATTACCATTCTCCCCTGAAGCTGCAGTAGCCTGGAGTTGGACTCTAAATCTTCCAGCTTCATGAAATATGCATGCCCACTGGTCACAAGAGGATAGCTTGGTTACCCAAGGCCCCGATATAGCACTAATTTGCCTGTGTGTATAATCCTTCTTTGACGTCCAAGTACTTTAGGAACTGGTACTATTAATAAACCAAACTCATTACATTATATACTTGTTCTAATCAAACATGATTATTTTGTCGTGCAATATAACGATTTAGGATAAAATATTGCATCTGGGTTGATTCAGAGAACAAAATAAAAATGATTCAGATTTTGAAATATAAATGTTTCGTTCGTCATTTGTGGTGGTTAGTAATGTGAGATGAGACCTTGTGATTCGAAGAAGAAGACTGAAGAGGAGGAGAAGAATATATCAAGGAAGAAAGAAGGTGAGGAGAGGGAGTAGAAGAAGAGGGAGAAGAGTATTATAAATAAAAAGGTACAAAGCATGAAGGAGGAGGGAAGAAGGAGAAGAAAGGGGAGGGAGGAGGAGGGTGATGTAGAGGAGGAAGAGGAAGGTGAAGAGAAGAAGAGGGGAATGGAGGAAGGAAGAAGGTGAGAGGGAGAAGAAAAAGGATGGGAGGAGAGGGAGAAGAATGAAGTAGAGGAGATGGAAAAGAAAGAGGACTGAGAAGGAGGAGGAGGGTGAGGCGAGGGAGGAAAAGGAGGAAGACAAAAAGATGGAAAGGGAGAAGAAGACCAAAAAAAACAGTCGGTAGAAATGAAAACATGTAAAGGGACATTAGCAGTTATGACTAGCATTAAAGGTGTAGTATTTTTCAATACAATAGTGCACACACACCCTTTAGCCCCATAG
>VKKT01000051.1:383034-394673 GCA_008038995.1 Haliotis laevigata
CTAACCATTTGCACTTGATACATGAGTAACCATTAAAATGGTTTTCATGGCACCAATCAACCATTTTACAAATTATGGATCAAGTCATTGACAAGTACACAACACCTGTCAATGGCAGGTATGGGTTCCACAAGATGCAGTGACATACTGAAACCTAGGGTCCATGCTTATAATGAGCTTCGATATTTAAACCAAATTCGACCCCACAACATAGTTTTCTGTTGAGTTAATAATTTGATCCTTAACAAAGTGTAAATAGTATAGTTCTAAAACATTTTGGACAACCCACCACCATGTCCCCTCTCATTCAAGTACCTTAATTCACTTATTCAGTGATTAAGATGATGTTTATCCAACCTTGTTCAATGATGCTGAATAGCATTTTTGCCAAATGGCCATTAAGTTATTCCCATAGCTACTTCCAGCTTGAACACCAGCTAATGTATATGTTTTATTTACATTGAATGTATGTATCATAAGAGACATGACTGGGTTTGTATTGGTGAACTTTATGCTTGAACAAATCCTTTTACATAGCTCTCATGCATTTGAATATTTAATGAGAAACAAACATTTGTTGATCCATCTTATCAATTAGGTCAAATGTCAGTGTTGACTTATTCTCATATCTCTTTGACTAGTGATATTTGGCCTGGGGTTGTATCTGGACCAGGTAAACCATGGCTGATAAATTGAACTGCTTGGTACGATTGACGAGTGAGTGATGTCCACTAAACCCTTGCTAATCCAGAACCTGTCCCATGCAGATCATTAGGGCACATTTATGGGCACAAGTAGCCCAGTCACTGAAAGCCTTACCATTCCCAATACAGAGTTGCCTCCCTTAGACATGCCAGAACCCTATGATTGTAGGTTTGAATCCAAGATTTTCCATGGTCATGTTTCTAGTTTTTCCTGAACTATGCTTTTGTTAATGGATCATTAAGCTGCAAGACGTCCGAGACCTGTATCGCTATGGACTAAGACGTCCGAGACCTGTATCGCTATGGACCAAGACGTCTGAGACCTGTATCGCTATGGACCAAGACGTCCGAGACTTGTATCGCTATGGTCTAAGGACACAGTTCGCTCTCATGCCCTAATATCACTGAAATGCTGTCAAAAGAGTTAAATCAAACTCATTCTCTCATTCCAGATGTGCCTATATATATAAAGGATATTTCTCTATAAATGTAATTTGCTAATTCTGAAATAGGACAGTGACAATACCCTGGTAAGGAGACAGGGAAAGTGAACAATAAGAGGTACACTTGTGCTGTACCCATTTCAAGTAGAACCCTCAACCAGTGAGCAAGCCGTACACATCTTTCTTTCTTATTACTATCCCTCAGTGACATCAAACTTGTCATTTCCTTGAATAGTGTCTCCACATATTGTTCATTTGCCAACAATCAACAAAGTAAGCACTTCATCCTCAGTTCATCTCTCTTTCCCCAGCGTAGTTTAAAATAATAATTTAAGGCTTTTAACTGAATCTTTGCCAAACCAACTCATCAGCTTCTATGATTGATGACAGTTTTGCTGAGAAATGAGTGACAAGTACTCTCCAATGACTTCTAAATGACTCTTGAAGAATACACACAGACATTAAAAGGTTATGCACTGACATAAACAATCCGTGACATTTAACTTTGGCACTAAATTTTGTCGAAAATATTCATGCAAAACTAATGTCTCATTTTAGTTGTAAGTGTTTTCTCGAAACTCTGTGTTTATTATTATGAAATTGTCATTTTATGCCGACAAGCAAAAAACAGCCAGTTCACATCTTAGTTCAGCTTTAACAGTTCTATGTTAGTACTGATTTGTAGATAGTTAATTCTTTCATGAATCATATAGACTCAATTTAGTGTTGTAACCTTACTGTGCATTCCATTAGTCTACAATAAAATCACTTTTTAATTTCAAGTGTTAAAGATAAAGAAATTCACTAGGTATGTTCTGTTTTATGTTTCTTTATGAAATGTCCCATCATGCAAGAAGTTCTACCAGACATTCATGTTTGATGTGAATCATTAAGCTACTCAAAAGATGTTAAAGACAACCAGCTATTGTGAGTGAGTGAGTTTAGTTTTATGCCGCTTTTAGCAATATTCCAGCTATATCACAGCGGGGGACACCAGAAATGGGCTTCGAACAATGTACCCATGTGGGCAATCGAACCTGGGTCTTTGGTGTGACGAGCGAACGCTTTACCCACTACCCCACAATGAGATCTAACTTGGTAGAGATTAACTATAGTATCATGAAAGAATCATTGCTCCTTAGCATATTTTGAGTGGGAGGAGTTCACACTTAATGTAGAGAAATGCCTTGCAGTGTTGTGTAGCAGTGTGAGACACTGTCAGACATATATATACATGAGTTGGTATTGCTTCATGAAATTGTTTCACAAGCATTTGTAAGTATTACACATTCTCATCATATGGAGTGGTCAGAGAATTCCAATCTTATATCCAAAGGTCACAAATGAAACATGTTTACAGAAGAAAAATCTTCAACATTTTAGAATTTCAACATGGATTTAAAGTGGGTGTATTCTGTAATATATATATTTATCAAATATCATAGATACTAAAAAAATGTTTTGTATCTACTGATTGAGGGTAATTTTACAAATCTTCAGACAGACACTCTGACTCTCCGAAAGGTCATATAAATATGCACAAGATATATTTCTTATAATTATGGGCTTAGAACTAAAGTCAAACATCTTTGAAAACTGAAAAAAAAAGATGGAAGAATTTTACAAGACTGACGCAATGCAAGAATAAAACCTTTTGATGTATAATGTGTCTAATCCCAGTCAAGTTTTTATGTAAGTTGACTATGTGACCTGTTAGTGAGAGATGAGTTATCTGATTCTCTTATCCACACTGATGCAGCAGCTAATGTCAAACTAATTTAAACACAGTATCCACCTCCACAATTAAAACAAAAAAACACCCCTACGATTATGACATATAAAGAGTGAAAAGTTATGGATTTTAACTTCTGTAATATGGGAGACATTATTTTTTGGAGTATATTCTCATTCCTTCATCATCTCTATACTTCAAAATGTCGTGTCTCATCAGGTGATGAAGAAGTAAGAATACACTATAAAATGTCATGTCCCTCATATAACAGAAGTTGACGTCCATAAAGTTTCACCCTTTTCTGTGTAACTTGTAAATGTCATTCAAGAAGCTTAATTAAAATGTACAGTATCCACCTTTACAACTGAAGTACTGTACTTCCACAATTAAAACTCAATGTGCACTTCCACAATTAAAACACAATATGCACTTCCACAATTAAAACACAATATCTCCAGCACCACACACCCACAAGTACGGACACCCACACACGCACCCCACCCCACCCCTCCACGCACACTCACATGCCACAAACTTGTAAGTCCACCTCAGTTCCCTGACCCCCTTATCATTTTCCACCTCCTACACACATATCCTCCACCTCAGTACCACCACCCCCTCCTCACACAAACACACATGCATGTATGCACACGTGCACACACACACAGACATACACACACACACACACACACACACACTCTCTCTCTCTCTCTCACTCTCTCTCACTCACCTCAAGTACACATCATACTTCTGACCCCAACACACATCCACTCTCATGCCTGTTCCACCCCACAAACACATCCGCTCTCATGCTTATAAACCCCCCACACCTCCACACCCACACATTCACGTTCATCCCTGTACCGACACCCACCCACACTGACTGTCATCCCTCTACCTACACACCCCCCACCTCACTCACTGACCTGCCCCACAACATGACTGCGAGTCCCTTATGACATATGTTCTAATTACACCACCTTTCTGTGAGGTTTTCACTCCGTATAAACAGTGTGTTCATTACAATGGGCTTTTCTGCAAGAGTGTATTGACAATCAATATTGTATGTGTCTCGGTGCATTGTACACACATTTTGAGTGACAGGTTATTTTTCACTTCATGTAAATCTCAGCAGGCCCTTTGTGAATGAAACAGACAGGTCTCGTTGGAAAATGCCTCTTGGACACACTGACGCATTTAAAAACATTGTGATGCTGGAGTCGAGAGTATCACTTCCTACACTACACCACTGGGAGCTTTGAGTTAAACTCAGTCTTGTATGGCTCATACACATTAACTGTGACTCCCCAAGAACAACAACTGTTTTTCCTTCTAAATTTGCCCTTTGGAAGCTCATAGCCGATTGGGATTTCAGAAGCGTCTTTTGATCTGAAACAAAATGTGATGGGATCTGTCAAGTTCTTTTTTGACGTGTCTTGATTGATTTACAGATAGTCCTAAAGGGGACAGTCACACCAGAAACAAAAGGGGTGATTAGGGGAGACTCAAGGGACACACTGCCCCTAAATGTAGTGTTATACCAAACAGTGAAATAGCCCAAGGGGTTGAAGACAGTTGGCTGGCCAATCAGCCATGACATCACAGAACAGCTGACCATTGTCCAATAAGAACACAGTCATACATGTGACAGGATCTGAATAGAATCCACATCAAAGGATATGGACACAGGTAGAAATTAGCCATTTATATATTTAGCTAACTGATGGCTGTCTAAGGAGTTTGTGGAGAAGTGATTGTGTGCAATTATTGGAGCTTTTGTAGATGGATCACTATTCACTTTTCTAAGGAGATTTCTTTAAGGAGACACTTGTGGCAAAGGTAAGACTTTTCACTTTCTTTCAAATTCAGATCAAACAGATGTTTGGAAGGTGTGAAAATAAGATCAGAATTGAATCTAAACTTTAACAAAATGCTGCTAATTAACACAATACAAACAGCAGATCTTGATCCTTGTTCAAAATAATGACATTGAGCATTACCATCAGTGATCAAAGACTGAAGTAGATCTCATGAGTGGATGGAGAAACTCAGAGATGATGCAGTTGTTTGGATGTTGACAGGAGAAAGAAGCAATATTTTTGGAAGCTATCTGGCTTGTGTTGAAACACAGATATGTTGGTGAGCACTGGGGGACTTGTGTTTAATTCGTACAAGAGTACTGGAATGTTTGAGCTAATAGCTAGAGGAACACATTTGCAAGGTATGTGTTACGTGTTAGTAATAATTCCCTGCCAAATTGTGTACAGAACCTTCTGGAATCTTGACAAGAACTCACAAAGGTTGGAAAAATGTGATAATTGTTATATGTTAGGGCCTGAGTTCTTTTACATACTCGGAGAACCCTAAGAGTGTTTTGTACTATCTAAATGAGATTTTCACAGCAAGCTTGACGAATTGAGTAGACTTTGTAGAGAAAGGGAACATTTTTGTAATAGAGCTGTCAGTCCTCAGCATTTTAGATTATATATTTTTGGGCGCATTTTCACAATGTGAAACTGAACATGGAGTACTTGTGTTATAACAAATGATATTCATACAGTCTTCAGTATAATTAGGATTCACGTCTTGTTTTTTTAATTCTGAACCTGACCTTTTTGACTAGACTAGCACGAGCCTCTAAGGTAATAATTAATAGTTTAAATGATAATTTCTAAAACATATAGGTAACAGACTGGTCCTCTTATCTAGACTTGCTTCTTTTAAGGGTAGAATTCAATACAGCCCTCAAGCAAGGTTTCCTTTTTGACAAGCAAACACTCTAATTACTGTGCTGTCAGTATTCTTTGGCATTATCATCAAAATCAATAACATTATTTTAAACATACTGTTAGACCAGTGATCTCTTTAAAATTGACCTTCAGTAACCCATACTTGTCGTAAGATGTGACTTACGGGATAGGGTGGTCAGGCTTGCTGACTTGGTTGACACATGTCATTGTTTCCCAATTGTGTAAATTGTTGCTCATTCTGTTGATCACTGGTTTGTCTGGTCCAGAATTGATTGTTTACAGACTGCCACCATAAAGCTGGAATATTGCTGAGTGCAGCGTAAAACTAAACTCACTACCTCAATTTAACATACTTTTGTGGCCAATCATTTTGGGGGGGTAATAAAAAACTGGAACAGAAGATCAACAAAGTTCTTATATTTTAAGGGAATAAATGAAATAAAACAAAATCCTCCAGAAACTCCTTTCAAAGGAGTGGAGTTTGTGCACTTTGACACTGACCATTAAGGGACAGGAGACATCCTGCTGGTCTGACCCGTCTGTCATTAGCCAGTGACCATATGGACATCGGTCAGATGTCCCACGCTGATAGTAACACTCAGTGACATCTTCAACTGCTGGAGACAATGGCTATTTAAGAACATTATATCTGATGGAGAAATTCAAAGGTGTTGATGATACTGATAGAAGCTGTATCACGAAGGTCAGGACATTTTTGATGGCAGGGATGCTTGGCAAGATTATTTCCACATAAAGAATGACATTTTTAAATGTTTCTTATTCTTTTTCCAATGTTATGGGTTCTTATAGTCAAACGCTTTTGGGTGGTTTGGTGTCAGTGGGATTATCAATATAGTAATATATTTCTTTGTATTTTATTGATAATTCCTTTAGGAAGCAATTCGTGTGGAGGGTTTTTGTTATCTTTAGTCCCCTGTATATTTCTGTTGGTGTTTCCAGTTGGTCAAGATTTATTGAGAGTATTTGTTGGATCTAGCATCCTTAAGTGGATATCCTCCCGCCATGACTTATTAATATGCATGATGCAGACCAATTGGGCTGCAGCTTGGTAAAGTATTGTGTGTGAAAACTTGGGAATAAGATTTTGAAAGCACCTAAGTGGTAGGAAATAAATGTAGCCCAGAGAACACTGTGGATATATGATATATGGCTTTGTCAGATTAAAGTTCACATATAAATGGGATTGTCTCCCTTTACAACAGATCTGTGGATGGAAAAACATTTCATCTTAAACTCCTTTTGACATAAGAAGATGAGATAGTGTAACAATTTAGAACTGTAAAGGATTTATGAGGGCTGGGGAAGCCTTTTAGTGTAATTCTCAAATAAAAAGGAAAGATGAAAAAAAAGAATGGTCATTGATAAATCAGTATATCTTTTATGACTTATTTGGGATATCCCTTTTTCCCTTTATTGGCAAAATTGATGTGTCATAAATCTACTAGGTTTCCTTTGGCGGGGATAAGTTGATACAGAAGACAAAAGATACACCAAGAGTCTCTTATAGACGAGGATGCAATAGTCCTTGTGGTAAAGAAAAATGGGTCCCTCTCAATTTCACATCACTTTTATTTTGTCACTTTTCAAGACACATTTAGTAGGTATGTTTGATCGATAATCATGTCATATTCCCTTGACTAATAGTCTAGACTTGAACCAAATTCTAATATAATAATAGGCATAGCATTTATACAAAGGTCATTTGAAAGAAGTGCACACCTATTGAAATGTGTAATTAGTTTTGGTCATCCGAAGCCCCTTGTTGGTTGTGTTGTCGAGACGAGTGTAATTCCATCACTGTCTCCCTGATTTGGCCTTTACCTGTGACATCTCGATCACCTTAACGACTGTCCTCATGGCAATTGAGACATTTTCAGTGCTTGTGATGACGTTCCTGATGGCAGCATCGTTTGGAAACTCATCTACCTGAATATAGGTTCACCTGGTGGAGGATTGCGTCTGTCTTGTTTTGAGCTTAATGGATCTTATCAGTAGGAGGTCGGGCTCAAGGACAGTGTCGATTGGATGGAACCATGCTCACTCCACACTTCTAGAAAGGCATGTCTTTTTCTGTGAGCAGTCTTTGCAAGGGGATGTTAAGGTCCAGATCTAATCAGGTATAGATTGTTCTGAGTATTTAAGGGTTTCAGTATGTTTGTTCCAATGTCTTATTGGATTTGGGGCTGTGGGGTAGCCTAGTGGTTAAAGCGTTTGGTCTTCACACCAAAGACATGGGTTCGATTCCCCACATGTGGTGTAAAACCAAACTCACTCACTCTTATAGATTTGTATTGTGGAGTATTGTGATTGGACTGAGCTCAGTTAGTGAGGTTTTTACACCATATGTCAGAATGAAACAGGCGGTGGTTCAGTACCCTACTGGTAAGAGTGTTTTCTCATCACATAAAAAAAACCATGTTGATTCCCCTGAAGCCTTATTTTTGGCATTCCCTTTGTGAAATTGCTGGAATGTTACTAAAAGTAGCATAAAACCATACTCACTCACTCACTTAGCAGGAAACAACCAGTACAATGACCTTCACATTTTATAATTATATGAAATCATGGGGGATATTCCCATTTTTCAGGTTCTACAGAATGAATGTTATCTTTCACTAGATTAAAATATCTTTCATCTCAAGCTTCAGAGCTGCAGTCTCCTTGGTACCTACATATCCCTGCTAAATAAGCAAGCCCATTAAATATGCTACGGATCTGTACTCATTTGATGGTCAGGATGACTCGCGGTTCAATACTAACAATGTAATACTGAATATTCATGAGGTGCATTTAAAAAAATTTAGATTTAAGTTTAATTCAAAGAACTAAATTACATTGTCATTGAAGATACATTTGTAAATCCATTACATAAATTCATAAGGTAATCGGGTACATGTTGGCTCTATGAACTGCACCGAGTGTCATTGAGATCTCTGTCACCTAAATGAACTGGATCAACTGAACTGTTCACTTATTCATTACCCAAATTGCAAGTATCATAGGCGATAGGCTGTTATTTGAATTACATACATACAGATCCATTTTGGTCAATCATTTTGACCAAAGCTCATGAGATTCAGAATGGACTATTGTCATAAAACCACCATTACATATTAATGTTTTCATCTCAAATGGCAAATAGAGTATACGAAGCTCCTAACAGCAATACTAGTCCTGGACTCTCCATGTTATTGCTATAGTATACTAATGCTGCTCAAAACTCCTGACCACACATGCTACATCCAGCATGAACCTCATTCTCTGAATTTTGCTGTTTAAAACTTTAAAAGATCCAAAAACTCTTTTACAATATGTAGAAATACTAAATGATGACTAAACACATGACTTAAACAAGGAATCAACTTCAACTTCAACTAAAATCTCAACAGGGTCATTAAGCAAACTCAAAATTATAAACATTTAAATGAAATTAAGTTTTTAAGTTTGTTCATACTTCTGCAAGTTTTATAAATGTAGTTGAGCTTAGCACTGGTTGACAAATGACCCATATGAACTTTCTTGATGGTTGTTCAGACAGTGGTGGGAGATATTTCATCTTGATGCCACGAACCAACAAAAGGTGTGTCTGATGGAGCCTGAATGGCAGTTTCTATGCAATATAAGAATAATTCATACGTTTCTATAAAAAGATGGTAAGTAACACCCAGCTCTGACATTTTTACACACGTAATATTCTTTAAACCTCAGTACTCGCAGTGCAGAAAAAGTAAATTGAATTTATAAAGCCAGAGGATATTCATATTCTCATGCCTGTCACAAGAAAAATTAACGCTCAAACTAAACCATTTTCCGACACTGTTGGTGCTCTCAAAACAGGTCACATTGCCATAGCAACTCTGTGACTAATATGGTATTATGTCTTTTCTGGACTCTTTTTCGTCTCAGGCCTTAGACTTCTGTTACACATGAATACACAAAATACACCCTTAGATCAAATTTCCTTACTGAATCGATACACGGTATGGCAAAAGTAGTCACCCTTTGATAACTTTAGAAGTACTGGGACCACCTCCAAGGAATCAGTCGTAATTTGTGGTTAGTGTAGCCAATATTGAATTAATATTGAATATGTTTGATTTAGGTCCCTCTGTATATAATATCAGATTTTACCCTCACTGAAATTAATTTTTGTTATGTGCATGTGTAACAAAATCAATAAAAATTGAATTAGGCATTGATTTCTACTTATGATTCTGTAATTATGAAATTGGGGTTGAAGAAAAATAACTTGTTTTATATGCGAAGGATTGATCGGTTATCCCATTTATGAAGTCAATTATTCGTGGCAGACAAATGATGACAAATAACACTTTGAACCAGAATTAGGCCACTATACATGTTCTTAAACAGTGCCAGATCCTGATAAGTGAGTGAGTATGGTTTTGCGGTGCTTTTAGCAATATTCCAACAATATCACAGCGGGGGACACTAGAAATAGGCTTCACACATCAAACTCGGGTCTTCGGCGTGACGAGCGAACACTTTAACCAATAGGCCACCCCCTTTCCTGAAGACTGAAACAAAGTGTGTATTGTGGTTTGCTGTTGGCATGCTCATTTTTTCTATTTTTATGAATAGTTACAATATGGAATGTTGTGATGATAGAGTAATGTTCCATTTATAGCAATATGATTCAAGCAACAGATGGCTGATAAGACATCCATTGATCTGAAGTCTAAACACATGATATAGGCATCAGTGTGCCCTTCATCCATTCTCATCCTCTTCTACAATTGTGACATTGCTTCAGTATAGACTTTTCGGCTACTTCTTTTAATTGAGAAAGGAAAACTGAAAGTGATGCCCCATTTAAGTGTGACTTGATCACATGCAACACTCTTGGTCCCAGCTTCTTTATTAATTCTCTTTTTATTTTCCAGCACTGTCCTCTCTACAATTGTTCTTTTTTCCTTCCTTCTTTTGTCTTTCTCTTAACTGATATGTCTTTCCCGTGCCACCTTGTTTCACGGGATAATCGAGAGTGGTTATTCTGGGATGTTGATGTTCTATATTTCTTCAACCTTCAAAGAGGTTGAAAACACAACTCATTCATGTTCTTCTTCCCACTTGTCCATATCCTCATTTCAGAGAGACAATGAGATCTGTTCATCACTATGATCACACACAAAGTGAAGGAGAACCTACGCCTTAAGAACATTTTAAGTGGTACGATAATGATGGAGGCACATATTATTGTCAGGGATAACTTCTACATCTGTATACAGAACATCAAAGATGTTCTTCAGTTGTTCCCTAAGGCTCACCTCCTTCCTTCTCCCTACTGCAGGGTTTCCACATCTGTACATCCATGTTCTGTTTTTACAAGTTGCTTTTTCATTTTCTTAATTCCACCACTTAATTCCAGCTTGTCTTTTCTCTGTCTTTCCTGCTGTTTGCTCATCTGTCCATCCTTGTTCTTGCATATATTTTTTCATTTGGCCAACTTGACTGTCACTTTCTCCCAGTTTCAATTAGTTCCCATGCACATTAGATCTTGTTCAATCTATCTCTCTGGTCAATATTGGTGTGAAGAGTTACCTCCCTTAGCCATGACAGAATCTGTTTCCAAGATCTGCCCAGAATATAAACCTAGATTTGTCACCTAATATGCTCCATGCCTGTGAAGATCTGGGTTAGAATTGGTCTTCAGTAACCCATGTTTGTGGTAAGAGGCGAGTAATAGGATCAGGTGGTCAGGCTTGCTAACTTGGTTGACACATGTCATCATATCCCAAATGTGTATATTCCATATAGCTGGAATATTGCTGAATGTGACATAAAACTAAACTCACTCACTCACTTTAATATGCTCCTACATTTAACCAACCTCATCAACTGTCATCCCTTTGAGCATGATTTTCATACAAGCTGACATGATACAACACAGAACCTGTCCCAAGAAATGTCGCAAAGCAGGAAAAACAAAGTGATAATTGAATTAGCAATTATTCTCAGAGGACAGGCAACA
>VKKT01000052.1:106889-121684 GCA_008038995.1 Haliotis laevigata
TGGTTAAAGCGTTCGCTCGTCACGCCGAAGACCCAGGTTCCATTCTACATGGGTACAATGTGTGAAGCCCTTTTCTAGTGTCCCCCGCCATGATATGCTGGAATATTACGATAAGTGACGTAAACCCTTACTCAATTAAGTAAAGATGTGAAACAGTTTTTGCAGATTTAAAGTAGATAGTCACTTGTTCAAATGTATTGATAATTTCTACTTCCATTTTCATCATCCGTGTCATGTATTATGGATTAGTCAATACATCACCATTGTTACAGTTTTTTTATTTCTTTAGAAACAGAGCCCAATCACAAAAAGGTTTTATTTCGTTTCAGACTGTAATATATTTGAGGTACAATATTGAAAACCGTACATTGTCATGGCCGAGAAGAGCATCTAACGAGGTGATTTCAAATTTACATGAAGCTTTTACAACGTCGTCCGATCAAGAAGCTTTGAAATGCGATAAGGCTGTCAACGGTCATTTCTCCATCTGTTGAAAAACGTAAACATTCAACAAGGCTGTATCGAATCATCTTCTGTACCCCCAACGCCCACAATGACAAAGCCTTGAGTAAATATCTTCCAATCTGAAGGCGATTAGGTATGCCCTCTCGACGCGTTACGTAACAAAAGTGACCTTAATTAGCGTAAAATGCCTCTATAATAACAGTCATGACGGCGAAATGTACATTTGAAAATTTCAAAGAAAGCCGCTTTTTTGACAGGTATCATTTCAGTTTTATGCCCGAGGCGCACTTTCGATAAAGTATTTTTAAAAGTTCTGTCGTTAATACTGATTGGTTAATACTAGGCGTGAAACCCGCGTGACGTCATACAACCGCAAACACAACCTTACCCATGTCCTTTGATGTTGCCGACAGGTGACAGTTTTTAACTAGGGCAGTAAGCGATTTACCATGACGTGTTAGAGCCGCTTAGACGGAAATTATAGACAAATACGTGAAAAAACAACACTCTCGGACTCTCAGCGGTCGGCGGTTTTCATGTCACAACTTCACGCTGTTTGTTCATGGGCGCCAGAGTACCCACATGGTTGTTGGTTTAAACATATTTGCTAAGAAAACAAAAAGGGGAAAGTAGAATTGAAGCCGAGATTTAAGCAACCGAAATAGAAAGCTGTTGATCACCTTACATCACTGGATACGTAAAAGATTATTTCGTGCTGCTAATGGACTTAAAATTACCCTTAATTAACAGGCTAATCAGCAGATGACCGAATTAGGCTAATTAATAGTTGTGATGAATTGAGGAGTTAATTACTACGTATAGATGTCTTCTACAAACAAGACCGTTGAAATGCACGCCTAATATAACTTAGTCATATTTTCATGCATTCTTGGTTATATAGTGTTAGTATATATGATTTCATGCATAGTGCACAACTTGTGTTTAATATGTAGATTTGGTTTAATTTGCTACCCAAACAAACGGCAAGACAATAGGAGAATCAAGGAAATGTTTAAAATACACAATATCTAATCACGGATAATCATGAACTTAAAAGCCACAAAAACTATCCATTGTTACGTTCATCGAAAATGTCTTAGAAGTACATATTTTAATTTGGGTAGCAAAATAATAATGAATATGTTGCACAGCGTTAGCAAGGATGTTGTAAACATGAATGTAGATGAGAGGGATAAAATAACACACTCACACACAAGGTCTAGAATCCGGAAGGGACGCTTTATCTCCTGTGTGCACGGGCTTCTCATTATTGTTTTCAGTATGTAGTACTCAAGGTATTCCTGTGCCTTGAGCATGTACTAAATGCGTGGATATGTGCGCTACATAAATAATAATATATATGCCGGCAGTCTGTAAATGATCGAGTCTGGACTACACAATCATATCTTCAATACTCGTACAGACCGCCGCCATATAGCTGGAATATCACTCAGTACGGCGTTACATAACAAACAATTATGCTCAGCATATTATTCACTGCATGACAATAGATGAACAATCAATTACTTACAGGTGCGACAGACATTCTGTGGTGGAGCGTAGTGATAAGAGAGATTCATGATTCACCTTCTAAGACACTTGCTTTCAAACACGAGTACTATATTTTAGTATTATGTACATATAAGGTAACCATCATAGAGAATGTACGTAGTTTGACCATATAGATGAAAATCTTTACCGGTCCGGTTCCACCTCGTTAAGTAAATACATTGGTGTGTATTGTTCTCAGTTAAATATAATTGTACAGGTAACTACATTTTTAATGAACACGCTTATCACGAACTGACGGATATAACGAACTGGTTTTATCCCGACCAATTGCTGTATGTTTTAGTCGAAATACGTGTAACGAACTACGGATGTATGGAAGTAAATCTGTTCCCTGGGTGCCGTTGTTCAAAACAACCTTATCACTAAGACCACCTTAAGTCTATGTTAAGATATGGGAGTTACGGTCACCTTAACGCTAAGATCGCTTTGTACAACGGCACCCTGTACCGTACATGTAGTTTCCTGTATTTGAAGACAAGCGTCCAAGGAATTGAATCATGCCGTGTTGGCGGAAGATTTATGCTTACCACAGTCAACAAATATTAAACTGTACTTTATTTTGTTGAAAACATGTGAAGCAATGGTACCCTAACAGTGGATCGCAGCAAGGTGGGACAGAAGGGCATAAAGAAATAAATACATAGTTGAATGGTCAAATTGAAGATAATGGTCGAAGCGTGAGTGAGTATGGCAATATATAGCAATTGTCCAGCAGTATCACGGCGTAGGACACCAGAAGTGGGTTTCACACATTGTTCCCATGTGGGGAATCGAACACGGGTCTTCGGCGTGACGAGCGAACGCTTTAACCACTGGACTACCCCACCGCCCCTCTGTACCTAAGGACAAAGAGTATATAATTCATGGTTGAATGGAAGAAAATTTTCAAAGACTGTTCTGTTATTGTAGGGGTCTCTCATAGATGACCCACGGCCCGGAAGATCCTCTTCTGTGACAAATCCTGAAAAGATGGCTGCTGAGGACAGGGGGTGATGAATGATCGAAAGATGAACATGGTGAAGGATGTGGAACACGCCCGTAACTGAAGTAAGAAAAGATGTGAAGACGTCATTCATCAACATCTTGTCGAGGGCGTCAACATGAAGGGTAACCAGCAAGGTATCCCACTCAACCAGAACTCCTACAAAGGAAAGAGTGCTGCAATGAGTTCCTGGAACTACTAGGATGCAAGAATTTTTTGCATCATGCTTGGTTAATATTTGTGAGGCGTGGGCTCATCACTGGGATGTGGACACCGAAACTGATTCAGTGTCATGAAAACATCCAACATCTCCAGCACCTGAGCATTGCCAAAAGAAATATCTTTTCCTTTCTTGTTATTTAGAACAAGTAATCATCATCTCCTAACTGAAACTGGCCGTTGGAAACGCATCCCGCAAAATGATAGATCTTGACATCTCTGTAATTCACCCTCCACAGCTGATGAATTTCATTGTCTATTTAGCTGTTATGCCTTCACTCAAATTAGATCTCATTATTTGGAACCATATTATTGTACATTCGCTAATTTGTATAAGATGAAATCATTGTTCACATCCAACAAACTGTCTATTCTTTAGAAATTATCAAAGTTTATATCTATTATCAACATACGTGTTAAAGCTACGCAGAAACTGAAAAATTATGCAACGACCTTCCAACAATGTTATCAAATCTTTGTGTAATATGTATCTAATGCTCTTGTACCACCGTGGGTGGTTAAAACAGAATAAAGATTGATTGTGGCTGACCCATCCCTTTGTTGATTCTATGGCCGTAGTATTCTTGGATATGATGGGAGAGTTCTTGCAATTGGTATCGTATATGAACCGCAAAACTACAATATCAGCAAAGTATTATGTCATTATTCTGGACGACTTAAACAATGCAATACGCTCAGAATGCAGTTGGAGACACCTGGATCTCAATGCTCCAGTTTAAAAGAAAGAGAGTTGTTTTAATAAGGGGATTCGGCTTTGAACGCTTACATCATGCCCTCCACCCAGGGCCCAGTCCAAAACACGATCGCAGCGCCAAGACAATCGTAACTCCCATACTTTAACATAGACTCACGACAGTCGTAACGCTGAGCACAGGCAAATTGTAGCGGAAATAGGGTTGCGCCACAAAGAGAAAATGACCAGTCTTTCTACACGCGAGCGAAGCATATGAGAAGACTGGTCAGTTTCCCTACGTGCGCAACCCTATTAGCGCTACAATTTGCCTGTGCGCTGAGATAGCTTTGTGGAACGGGGACCAGAACGTGTTCTAACTGTCCACCATCTCTTTCGGCAACTGAGGGACGGTGGGGTAGCCTAACGTTCAAAGCGTTCACTCGTCAAGCCAAAGACCCGGGTTCGATTCCCCAATGGTACAATGTGTGAAGCCCATTTCTGGTGTCCCCGGCCTTATGTTGCTGGAATATTGCTAAAAGCGGCGTAAAACTAAACTCACTCCCTTCGACAACTAAAGTCTACACTGCAGAGATAACCTTTTGTAGACAATGAATCCTTGTCTGCTGTTGAGGACTGGCTGTTGGTCCAAAAGAGTTATAAGATATAGGAATAACAGGATAAAGGACTAAATGCATTGAAAAGAGGGCCAGAATACTGAAAAATAAAAGCGAATTCAACTTTGTGTTCCGAACTTTCGTATAATATTTTACACTGATTGTAATACTTAATTTCATATGTCGTTTTTCATGCAGGATCGACCAGATTATACCAGCATGATTACTTCAGTCAGAAACCGAATGGGGCATACAATCAGTATATGTCACAGCGTAGAGACAGTTTTGGCACAGGTGATGTTGATATCGTACACGATAGACTTGATATAGGCTTTGATAAGATCTGTTTAAATCATGTGACTAACACGTTTTATTGAGTAACCAATCAGCATTTATACATGGCAAATCAGCGACTGATAAATTCCAGGATCTCTATAATCTGGAAAAAACAGCGAAAAGAAAAGCATACATGTATAAATAATAACAAATAGAATTTCTTTCTTTGTTGTTTAACGCCTCACTCAGCAATACTCCAGCTATATGGCGGCGGTCTGTAAATAATCGAGTCTAAACCAGACAATCCAGTGACCAACAGCATCAGCGTCGATCTACGTATTTGGGATACGATGGCATGTGTCAACCAGTTCAGCGAGCGTGACCACCCGATCCCACTGACTTGGTTGACACATATCATCGTATCCCAACTTCGTAGATACATGCTCATGATGCTGATCACTGGATTGTCTGGTCCAGACTCGATTATTTACAGACCGCCGCCATATAGCTGGAATATTGCTGAGTGAGGCGTTAAACAACAAACAAACCAGCGTTAGACGTCTCTTACGTCAAGCATGGGAGAGACAAATTCTAACCCGGATCTCCACGGCTTATATAAATATACAGCTGACGTATAATTGAAGTGTCAGTTTCTGTTGGGTTATTGGTAAACAACCCCGAGTATACAGTTTGGCAAACGAACGTTTTTACTTCTAAACTACGCCGACATTTACGACGTGTTAACGCGTGTGGTTTGACGACGACTCGGCGACCATAACACCAGCTATATAACGGCAGGGATCGACAATAATGTGTCACAGACGTGGTAGTTTACCCGACTTTAATTAAATGAAATTGCCGTGTTTGGAGAACTCGTTCTTCTCCCACCCGCACTTCCTCCCGTGTCCAGTTTGCTCCACCCCGGGTAGCTGTCCCGGATCTTGTTAAGGGTACATAGATACAAACATCAACACTCTATATGGTGTGGTGTAGGATAACGATTGTTGTGCGAACAAGTAAACGGGTCAGATCCCCGCAAGGGCAGGTGTTTATCATCTCGGGTGTAGTTGTAAAGATGTTTTTCGTCGGACCAAGGACGAAGCGATGCGCTTCGTTTGCCGGGAATAGTCGGACACTGTTCCGATGGCTACAAAACGGCACGTGGTTCTAGATAAGCCTGTATTATAAATATTCAGAAAGTGTGGCCAACAAGCAATTAGTTCTAGCTAAAGTTTGACAGGGTATTTTTGCCAATTTTGTACGTGTGTTTTTTTAAGAGAAATTCGTTGGAGAGAATATGCTAATACTGAAATGCTATCAACAGTAACTGTTACCGCCTGTGTACGGGCTTACACTAACGTTGCGGTTCAGCGTTAACGTTCGTTGTTGTTTTACGCCGCACAATGTAATCTTTCTGTTATATGTCGACAGCATGTAATAGTCAGGTCTCGACCAGACAATCCAGTGATTGACATCATGATCAACCTCCCACTCTGTCGGATCGCAATGACACACAATCAACCAAGTCAGTCAGCCTGACTTCGTAATTCTTTAATTCGCCTTTCATTCGCTCGTCGCACCGAGAATTCGGGTTCGATTCTGAGATAAGTTCATAATTTATTTTAATATTTTTTTCCCATGAGGCCTGTATATGTGCTTTATGACATCCTATCCACTGTTTTAGCCAGGCTTACGACAAGTCTCTTCTGACCACCCAATCCCCACAGATGTATCTAACTCGCCATTTCAGGAAAGTCTTTCCAAAACTCTGTCCATATTTACACAAATGTACGATCCCGTTATATCATAAACACATGTTCATGAATCACAATAAAAAAGTGGCCATAACACGTGCTTACGAAAATGTAAGTATACCTTGTCTCACCGATGGCAATTGTCAGAAACACACGCAAAGTCGAATAAACTATAACAATTACAGAGCATACTTATCACGCTAATAGGAATATGTGTGAAAAAGTAACAAGCTATCAGCTTCATTAGTATTTTTAACCATGCCCCGTTGATTGTTTTGTACCTGTAACGCTTACATCACTGTCATCCCCAGGCCACAATGATGCAGGAAAACAGCTATCACCCCTATCGACGGTATCTAGTCTGTATATACAGGTGACATCCATCAGATAGGGTATCTCATCCTCTATCTAGTGCATCGTAATGGATAGACAGCTCAGGCCATGATGTGTCAACTTTCGCTCTGATTACAGAGTCGCTTTGTCATCCTCAGAATGACTTCTAATTATTAAAAGCGATGCGAAACATATTCTATTTCAGTCCCTCTTTTCATTACCGTGTTTGACACGCGCTGTGGTGAGGAATATGATAAATGTTATAACGGTGCGTAATCGTTAAGGTGGGAATGAGCTAGGTCTAAATATAAGATCTACGCATGGACGACAGATTGTAAACGAAGGGTGTGTTAATGAAGAATGTTTATTACATTTCAGTGCGATGGGGTAAATATTAATTTTGTCTGTAGCAATCATAATCAACGTTGTTCTTATCAGTTTACTATAACAGTGGTTTAGCATTACGGATAAGCTTGTGAATGTGAGTGAGTGTGGTTTTACGCCATTTTAGCAATATTCCAGCAATATCACGACGGGAGGGGGGGAGGNNNGGGGGGGGGACACCGGAAGGGAATCGAACCCGTGCGGGCGAACACTTTAACCACTATGCTACGCCATCGCCCCCGCTGAAGATCAGTAGAAGGAATTGATGGCTACATTAGTAGAAGTCATACCAGTTGCACGAGGACCTCCAGGTGGCAGTTTTTTAGAGACGGTTTCAAGTATGCAAACGCTTACATTCTTTTTTTAATTAAAACTGTTTTTCTACACTTCTTTTCCAAAGATGTTTATGACTGTTGTTTGGATGCGTCAATGAACGAGCTATATTTATACTTTACATTCAAAGATAACGGTTATTACAGTTACGCGTGCTACTGTACTTATTCAGAATCTATATATACAGATGCAATGGTGATTCATAAATGTACTGTCTTCAGTTCACTTATGTATTCTTGTTTTGTTGTTGTTTTCAAAAAGTGTTTTCAAGGGCTCTAAAACAACCGTTGTTATGATCAGTGTTTCATTGAGTTCAAAATGTTTAGTAGTTTTCGAGTTAGATTGCAATTCATCGGTCCGATTTTGAGCCAAACGGACTATACACAAAAATCAGAAATGTATATAGTTATTTAAATTATATTGTACTAGAAGAATCACAATCACGCCTTTGATTATGAACCGCATAATGAAAGGATATGACAAACGTACATCATGACTGATTCATGCAATAAATCGAACCTTGTACAACTACATGACACCATAGACGCGAGGCGTGTAACCTCCTGTAAATACACAACAATAAACAGGTGTATGTAATCAGTGTAGATATCAATCCTGGTGTACACCACAGGTAAATCTTGAAGTTGTTATCATATTTAAATGTTTATTCAGTTATGTTATTTTTCTCGTCTTTGTTGGATTAAACACGAGGTGAAAATGGCAACTTTTATTATGGTATTAATAACCCACGTGTGACCATTTTGACAATTTGAAAACATACATTTAGACAACATGATTTCATTATTATAAATGTCAACATTCTTCTAACATAAGTTTACATGCATGATACCATAAAATAATGGAATTTGGGAATTAGACCTACAGTATTGTACAGTGGCAAATACACTCGCACGAGTGTCAATTTCAGAATTGCCTTCGAGTACAAGGGAAATAACTCTGATAACCTTTAAGGCCTGGATATCGCGTCCGCTGGTAGGCCTATCATGTATGAGTCTCATTTGACGACGTAAACACCGCGTTGATGGCTTCAGTTACAAAGCCAGCTATATTAAGCATATTTACATATTTTATTATTAACCATTACTTCGTAATAAGTATGAATATCATGGTCGTTCACATGGTGATTTCTCGTAGACCAAACTCATATGGCAGGGAGCTACAGGGTGACACTTTATCGTTATTTAGATTAATGTTTTGCCCCGCCATTTTACCTATATTTCAAATGTTTGAAAGCAAATATTTCAAACATGTATATTTTCAAGAGCTCAAGTTGGCCAAATCAACACTATGGATAAAATTAATACAACAAATATATATACTTCCAGTTCAAAACTTGAGTCTATGAAAATATTAGGACATCGGCCATATTTTCAGTTCACTATGATTTGTGTTTTGTTATAAATATAATATCCTGCAAGTATTTATACACCTATTATCGACATCGTGAACATTTAAATGTGTCAGAACCCTGCGGCTCTACCAGAGTGCGCTATTCGCTTCATTTACTTGGAAAACAATGAGGTGTTAGAAAAACCGAAAGTGATCGTCAATAGACATGCACTAAAGTTTACTTGTGTAACTTCCAATAAGTTACTGGCAGCAATGAATGCCATTATAAAGAGAGAATCATCAAAACTGAGTGTTGTGTAACGTTTTAATAATACTCATCGTGTCCTGTGATCGCAATCAAAGACAACAGCACATTGCTACTGCAAATCAGGGAGACTATATAACGTTGCAGATTATCCCTGTGCAAATTAATGCTGGTTACGGATTTATCAAAGCTTAAAAAGAATGGTCAAATACCTTCACTACCTTCTCGGAAAACTCTCATGCCGTTTGATTGTTAAAATCGACGACAAGTTGTTTTGAAAATTGAAATCACAAGTTTATTAACGGACAATCGATATCCGAAAAGAACGACCCCCTCATGACATCACCTGTAGATTACCTGCCACAGCTTTCCACTTTACCTGTACAAGTAATGACTCATAAGCCGACAGCCAATCACAAGCCACGACTTGCGGGCACGAGACGCTGACGTATTAGCAGCAACCAATCAAGTTATTCGATACACTGGTTGATTGCTCGACCCAAACCCGGTCGCTGTCAGTTTGCGAAGTATCGTAGCGAGAGCAGGAGTGTACCGGAGTTTGTCTACATGACATGAATTTGTCCTTGTAATTAATTGTTTTATCACTTGACAACTTCAGAGGATATTCAAGTACACTAAGTCGACGGTGTTAAATCGGAAGTCGAACTTTACGACAACTGTATCTGGAGGTATTCGCCACAACATGACTGGATCTCTTCAGTGACTTACTTCAGTTTGAGTTGTTACTCTCTGGACTGTTGATGACGGATTGTAAAGCACCGCCTGCGTTCGGTAGTTTTAGTAGCTTGTTCCCAACTTCTCAGGTACCTGCAGCTTTCACTCGTGCGTTAAGATGCCCCCACAGACTATGATGGACGCCAGCTCTGCTCCTTTGACGGAAAGTGACTTTAACCCTCCCGACCTCCAGTGTGTCAAATGTGTTCTCGTGGGGGACGGGGCGATTGGTAAAACCAGCCTCGTCGTCAGCTACACAACTAACGGATACCCCACGGAATACGTCCCCACAGCCTACGACAACTACACAGGTGAGACGTTCATGATAACATAGCTGTTTGAACATGCTTACTGCCAGAATGAAAACATGTCGTTAAAGTTAAGTTTACTTTCTCACTGTGCCTTGACAAACTGTCAAAACTCCAAGCTACTAAATCAGATAACAAGTTGTTTTGACGGAGAAACTACTTGAAAATGATATATATTTTAATCACTGAACAAAATATTTTAATTTATGGTGCTAGTCCTAAAGTTTAGTGTCGTTTTGAACATCAGCGTGATAACTGTCACAACGTAATTTATGTCATACGGTAACGTTTTGGCATTAAATCTTTTAAACTTAAATATTAGAATGAAAGTATGTAATTTTATTCATCAAACATGATATCCTGATTCAAATAACTAAATTAACCTATGTACCCTTGATAAACTTCACCACTCCCATGTTTTCTTGAAACATTAACATTCCTTTTTGTACCAGTTTAGAATGTGAGGAAAAACTTGATACCCTTTCTCTTATGTTTCTCTTACACAATAAAAGACACTTGAAAAAATCATTATAACACATTCCTACAGCACTTCTGTTCTGTCCATTACACATTAAAGTACAGCCCTTCGTGAGCACGGTATAATCAACTATCACAGTGGAGTAACTCCTGCCTTAGTTGCAGTTAGTCATGCAAACTAGAAATTCAAAAATGCTTCTAGGATTTCCTCTGAATGGTTTATGTCTGTGGGCATGTTATTAGTATTGTGTCCCTCGCAGTGTAAGAGACAGCTCCCAAACATCAGCTATGACCTGGCTAGATCTCAAGTCACTCAGCACTGTCACGAAACATGCATAGCAACTCACTTCCTATGAAAATAAAACTAATCCAAATGGAATTACTGGTCTGACATGGGAGAGAAGAGGTAAAATAAGGCTTGACTGTCAGATTCTTGCCAGATTACCATAGAAATTAAATATTTCCTTACCTTGATGTTTGCCATACTACCGATAGTGTACATTCTTGCCCTCACATGTGTTATGTATTTCCCATATCACATAGTTTTGCATTGCAATAAGTTGGAACAATGTTGTAAATGTGGGTAATTTCCTAAAGGGGATGACTGTTTGTTTAAGTATGTTATATTTGGTTATATACTGGAATTTACAGTTTTAATGCCTCACTTCAATGTTTAGTATAAGTTAAAATAAAATATTTTTAAATGTAGTTGAAAAATATTCTAATGACTTGTTTACTTATAAGCATTGTTTTTTTCTTTTAGTTGTTGTGACCGTGGACAAAAAGCCCATCAGGTTAAACCTGTGTGATACAGCTGGCCAGGTAAGCTTTCATCTCTATCATGATTATATCATTATCAGGGGTGTTAGGAAAGACCTCAAACAAACCATCTGTGAATCAATACTTAAGTCATCTTAGTTTGGTATAATAGCTGTACACTTTAACCTTTGTTTATCTTAATCCTCATCAGCAATAGAAACCATAACACTTGTTAAGTTGTCTTAGTTTGACATCAAACAAAGGATCTATACTTTAATCTTTTATCTACCTATCTAAATCCTCCCAGCGCTAGAAAACATTGCACTTGTTAAGTCATCTTAGTTCAAGAACAACAGCTCTCTCTTGTCTTTTATCTATCTAAATCCACATCAGAGCAGGGCCGAACTGTACCTGTTTATTTGATAGGAGTGAACAGGGGTGATAGGGAGAGACACTAGCTGTCTGTTATTGATTCCAGCCAGTGCAGAATGGCTAGAAGGACCTGCATTCTGTAACACGGATATGTCCCTTTACACTGCTGGGAGGCTGTTGGAGAGCTAAATGTCACAGTGCTTAGTGAGCTAACACACTATGCATTACAGGACAGGCTCTCGGGCAAAATAACAAAACCATCACTGGATGCATGGGTAGAAAGGGCACACTGGTGTGTGATACTAAGTGGTTAGAAGGTTGAGGGAGATCCTGGGATTTTCACTCACAACATATTTTCACACTGTTAAAAAATGAGTGAGAAAATATATAGATCATTAAACATATTTTAAATTTGATCTTTGTCATATGAATAGGAACATTCAGGGCTTTGAAAATATATTTGGATTTTTGATATGGTTTTAAATCCCTGTGTAAATGTCTGTTTTAGAAAACAAAACGTTTTGCTGTTTGGTATTTTGTTCATAGATAAGGCTTGTGTGTGTTTTTTAAAATGAGTAATGTCTATGAAAATAGACTTCTCCAATATTTGTTTAGTAATGTGTGGTGGATAATTTTACCAAGAAATTTTAATTTTTATAAAAGACGTTTGTTTAAGACTGTATGGATATATCTGTCAGTGCTTCACAAGCCAATTACCCCCAGCACTATTTATGTTTTGTGGACGTGAGTCTACAGAACTTAAAGTACATTCCCTGAAGGAAATCCCTAGTTTAAAACAGTATCATGAATCACTTGGAAATTTTTTTTCAAATTGTTTTCAAATCATGACGGAACAATGACAGAATTAGATCACATGATTACCTTTTAATAGATTCAGGAAATGAGTACAGGAAATACATTGCATGACTTAAAACAGCCATGAATTGTTCATGAGCTAAACATTAGCTTCTATCCCAGACAGCAGGGCTAATCCAAGCACTGTCTACCTATATTGTGATGGGGATTATCTAGGTATTACCTGTATGTATTGACCAAGGGTGTGGTCAGTCTACAGATGTTGGCCCCTGTCTCACCTGACATGCCAACAGCTGCTGAGAGGGTTTCCATGTATTACTGTATACAGATGGAATTAAAGGGGATCTATCTTCAAACAAACATGGCTTATTAAAGTGACCCTGTCGTAAATATTGCTTGTTATGGAAATCCCAGCGACTGGTCAGTCAAGTTGGTAGAAGACAGCTGGTGACCAACGCGGGGTCATATTAGTGTCAAAAGTTGGCAGTGGGTATTCTCTACATGTGACGATAAATACAACAACATGTTCATATCAACAGGTTGTAAACTGCTGGTAATATGGCATCATATTGCATAATGAACTTCCTCGTCTTTCATGTATTCATCTTTATGGTACTTAATTTCATTATATGCTATAATTCCTCACTGGATAAATATTTATTTTCTCTCTCCTATAGGCTGAAAGCATAGTGAGTATATAACGCAGTGTCTGCCTGCTGATTGTGATATCCTCATATACCTGTATATTACCTGTATGATATGTACTTGTATCACCCATGTATATTGCATCTTGACATATCTCTGACATGTTATCTTGTATATTGCACATGCTGTTATTATCTAGTCAGTGTATTAACACTGTGTATGTGATCTGTATTCTGATTTGTTGTTTCACGTTGTGTGTCTCGCTGTTATTGATAATTAAACAAGTCTGACCAAATTATATCAGGGATTTTTCCATTTTCGCGAGGAAGAATTCAAGACAGGTGTGTGCACCTTTACATTTAACAGAGATAAATATTATCTCGGTGAGTCTACTTGTTACCTCCGTGTGGGGTGTCAGAGTTGTTTAACCTGAGCTGACTTTTAAATGACTCATGTTGTGTTTTATGATCTAATCTTTCCTGAATCTTGACATGAGCTACCTAAACGATTACAGGGTGACATTGATGAGACCAAGGCCCAGTGGTAATACACACATTGTAGGGCTGTCAGAAGCTTTAATTAGTTGTAATAAGCTCACTCTAGGCGTTCCCGTGTCCAAATGGTGAGCGGTCTTGTAAGGGATAAATTCCCTTGTTAGGTGCTCAGTAGAGTGTTTGTATTGCATCTAAAGGGGTATTGTTGGGCTGGTTGAATAAAGTAAGTGATGCAAGAAATCACACCTTTATGTTAAACCAGCAGCAATGGAGTACATTTTCTTTTTGAATATTGTGCACTAAGTATGTAGGTCAGTATTCTGTAGGTTACGATGAGTGTAGGGACTATATCTGGAGTAAAGATCCTACTTATTCAGTTAATGTTTTCTCAGTGTGGGTGCCTCTCATGAATATTGTAATGAACAAAACTCACACTCTATAACTAACCCATATATTTTGAAGTATAAAAATGCTTTGTAACCAAACTGTAGTACTTTGTAAATATATCTAGATAGCTCTTTGCTTCAATACCTTTAGCTTAATGTATCATTTAGTACTAAATCAGTAGAATAGCCTACATATGCTAACATCCCAGGAAAATTCTGGGTTAGAATTTGTCTTCAGCAGCCCATGCTGAATAAGGCAGCTAATGGGATCAGATATCCTGACTTGGTTGACGCATGTATGTCTCAGTCAATGCTCATGCAGATTCTGGCATTGATTATTTACAGACTGCCATCATACCGTATTGTCAGTGCAGCATCGAACAACAAACAAGCTTATGTTAACATAATGGTCATTGACTGTGTCTCAGACACACCACCCCATGCCCAGGCCTCTACCCAGCTGTGTCTGAGGCCCTCAACCCTGTCCCCATGCCCTGACTGGTGTGAGCCTCCCCATGCCCTGACCGGTGTGAGCCTCCCCATGCCCTGACCAGTGTGAGCC
>VKKT01000052.1:158143-176266 GCA_008038995.1 Haliotis laevigata
GGCTTCACACATTGTACCCATGTGGGGATTCGAACCAGGGTCTATGGCGTGACGAGCAAACGCTTTAACCACTAGGCTACCCCATCGTCCCTTCTTTCGTGGAATGAATGTTTCAAACGGTGAGTGAGTGAGATGGGTGTTACGACATGTGTTTCTGTAGTCCAGCTATATTACTGTAACGGGACATCAGAGTGAGTGAGTTTAGTTTTACGCCGCTTTTAGCAATATTCCAGCAATACCACGTCGGGTGTCACCAGAAATGGCTTTACACATTGTACCCATGTGGGGAATCGAACCCGAGTATTTAACGTGAAAGCAAACGCTTTAACCACTAGGTTACCCACCTCCCCCGGGACACCAGAAACGTTTGTGAGACATTCACACGTTGTACCCAAGTTGGAAATCGAACTGAAGGCCCCTTCATCATCCGTTTTGTTTTTGTTGGTTTATTTTGTTGTTGTTTTTCTGTGCTCTCTTCAATCAGTAAGATTTCAGCAATATCACAGCGCTCTTTAAAGACTTCAGCCCTGCCCCGACAAGACAACCCAGTGATTGACATCATGAGCATTTTCCCAACTGGGATACGAAGACATTCATCAAACAACAGAGCCAGCCTGACCACCCGATCCCGTTAGTCGCCTCTTACGGTTTCTGAAGATTAGTTCTATCACAGATCTTCACGGACCGGTGGTGTATGAAAAGAAACTCGGCTAATCTGAAGGATACGTCATTCTTTTGAAACCTCAAGTACAGCCGAGCGTTAAGTATGAGTAAGAGGCAAAGCCTCACATGCATTGATTCAAAGCCTGTCTGGTAGGTAACGCGAGTCGGATGTCGACAAATATTGATATGCATATTGGCAATAGAGGGGATATATAAACATGCACCGAATACCCCGACCCAACAGGCTTCAATATAAACGCTGGGCATCCCCATCTTGCTAATAGAAGATAATAGAGACCCTCGCTGTGTGGGGGGTTGCTGAAGCCATGTTTATGACTAGCTGGTGTGAATATGGGGCGATGAGGACTACAGTCCACTGGAGAGCGCTGATCTCGAGAAACACAATGCATGTATATCCAACCACGGGTCCACCGCCTCGTATCAAAGTAAATCGTGACAAGCTGGTGTTGACTCACCAACTACCCGAGAGAACTGGGTACACTTTGACATACCTGCTTATTATATCAAAAGGTGTTTTATGATCATACATTCAGAGAAGTGGTTTGATCACTGTGAAGTAGAGTCATCAAGAAGGAGGTCTATACATGCAGATCGTACAATATAATTACAGCGCCGACAAAAAATAACACCTTCAGACGCAGATAATATTTTAACATTTGATACATGTTTGGTTTGATTTTAAGGGATGTGCGAAATTGAATTTATTCTTTGTAATCGTAAGAGTCTTGAAGGTGCTAAGTCAACAGTGGACTGTGATAGGGATGTAGTCTAGCTGCTGCCTTGTTGGGAATCTACCTTTGCAAGACGTGTTTGCCCTTATCCCTACGGGACAAAGTACATGCTTATATAGGTAGGTAATGTACTTCGTCAACTGTCGTTACGACATTCACATTGAAAGGATCGACTATCTTTTATTCCAGAGCGAGATGAGGCCTGAGAAGACCAATATGGGCATCGCCTACAGTTATATACACATATACACACCTGTTATTGTTTGTTGTTTAACACCACACTCAGCAATAATTCAGCTACAGGTCTTGGTGAGTGAGTGTGTTTAGTTTTTTTACGCCGCACTCATCAATATTCCAGCTGTATGGCGGCGGTCTATAAATAATCGAGTCTGGACCAGACAATCCAGCAGTGATCAACAATATGACCATCGATCTATTCAATTGGGATACGATGTCTTGTGTCAACCAAGTCAGAGAGCCTCACCACCCGATATCGTTAGTCTCCTCTTACGACAAGCATGGGTTACTGAAGAGCAATTCTAACCCGGATCTTCACGGGTCTGTATGCAGCTATTAAATATTTAACCTGTAGACGGTGTGTAAGTTGGTGCTGTTATAACCATACAGCGATGGTTATGGCGACTGCAATGGCTATCATTTTACTGGAGGCAACATCGACGTTAAAGAGCCGACACTTGCCTTAAAGGGCAGCTATCGGGATAGACCCAAAGCTAGAAGATTTACAATAACACGTGACCAACATACGTCACAGCTGAATTCGCTTTCATCACCACTAGTGTCATATTGAATTGCTAAAATGTTTCATCAAAAACCGTTTGGTTTGGTTTGTTGTTTTACGCCGCACTCACCAATATTCCAGCTATATGGTTGCGTCTGTAAATAATTAAAACTGGACCAGACAATCTGGAGACAGCATGAGCATCGATCTACGTAACTGGGAACCGATGACACGTGTCAACCAAGTCAGCGAGCCTGACCGCCCGATCCCGTTAGTCGCCTCTAACGACAAGCATGGGCTACTAAAGATCAATTCTAACCCATATCTTCACGGGTAGAAACAGCTTTTGAGCAACAGTGGTTTGACGCACTGTGAAACACATTTTGATGGAATGGTTTCATGGGTCCAGAGTCGATTATAAACAGGCTGACAAGACATAAATCATCAAACACCTTATTCAATAACAGCTTGTACTTATGATAATGCCTGACACGACTATTGTCTCATACAGCAGCAAGATGTAAAGTGAAGTTGGTGACCTCATAGTCACGATTAGTGCACTTGTTTTCAGTCCGACGATTATATAAAGCTACCCTACTAAGATACCATGGCACATGTATTCTCTCCTCACACACAGTACACTGGCACCAGGTCAAGCAGTCCATGTTTTATTCCCTTAACGCTCAGCGCCAGGCAGGGTAACATCAAATACGACTCGTACCATTTTAACGCCTCTTGACGCGGCTGGGATCGAACCACCCACCTTCGATCAGACATTCTATCCACAAGGCCACCAATACGGTCACACCAGCTAGAAGCAAACAGGAATATATAGAGAACTTTGTGAATGTATGGATGCATTCGGACACAGTATTATCCCATTGATGTGACATATATGAAGATTTGGTGTATCCTGAGCAACCGACGCGGTGTCCATCAAAGCATGCATGGCTATCATCAGATATGGCATATCGCTATGGGCGGCTTGTTAGTGGACCCAACATGCATGCTTTTTATGGAAAAATCAGCAACCTGTCAATTAGTGGGAAATACAGGAATTAAGTGCTCCAGGAATAGACTCCAACCTCGACGGCATGTACTTTACGTTAGTGACGTTGACGGCGAGATGTTGATCCCAGCTGACAACCCCGGTGATCTTCTAGTGTTAGACTTGGCATTGTTGTACATACTTGTTCACATCTCATGTGGAGGTGTCCCTGTCTGCTATCGCCGTACATGACATTCACCTGAAGCTAGGTCCGGATAATACCACAATTACTTTCCCGTTCCGGGTGTGCGCTAAAACCCTATCATTTGCCACAAGGTCACTCGATGTTGTTGTTGTATTTTGTGAGTTGGGTTTAACGCAGATTTTTTCAGAGCATTCTTGTTATATGTCGGCCTGTCAAGCGTAATGTGGGGGGAAAGACCGAAAAAATTCAGGTGTCAGACGTTTACCAATTTTGTCAGCCCACAGTCACGGGTATGATGCGGACAAACCAGAAACTGTATCGGGACAAACCGGTTTTCGAATCTACGGACATAGTTTTCTGAGGTGCACAAGAGACTCATTTCTGCCTAGTTCATATGAATAAACTCGTATTCCAGCCAAGGCCTACATAGAGCACACCTTGGTATAGTGCAAAGTCGTCTAGTTATATGCTGGACTAATTTCTGCCCAGCAAACACTCACCTTTTACACACATTTGAATATTAGTGCCCTTGTATGTCAGGGGCGGATACAGGATTTTCGTTTGGGGGGTGCACCCCAATCCTCGGAACCCTGGGCATAAAACATGTAGTACATTTGGAAAACTCCACCCCCCACCCCACCCCCTCTGGATCCGCGCATGTATGTGGTTTGCCTGCAGAATTGGTAATAATGGTGACTGGGACACTTGTTTCAAAGAGTTCTATAAATGGACATTCCAGTACTTAATCACTGACAACACGTATGTAGACAGGACCTCCTGTCCGCCATTATGGTAATATGGATTATAAGACAAGGTCTTCTTGTTATTTATATTGCTACTACAGACAGATCAACCAGGACGTAATTGTATAACTGTGTGATTTTAAACATGTTACTTTGTCAACAGCTTACTGTCCAGACCTAAAACCATCAACTTCAATGTGAAGGAATCCGTCCAAGACTTTGATGTGTCCTGGTTGGACGAGAGTTCAAGACTTCAGCCTCTAGCATTAATTCATCGCCTTGAAAGGTATATTGCTTCTGCAGACAGAAAATCAGCGATTTGTTAAAGCTAGGTGATAATTAAACAGGGATCGCTTGTCAACTTACTTAAGACAGGTAAAGTCTTTGAATGTCATTTGAATGTGATACACATGAAGACATTAATTTATGGATGTTAGCTCCTTTATCTCGAGGAACAATAATATAAATAAAGAGATTGACATCCATAACTCCAGCCTTTAGATAAGTGTTCAGGAACTTAAATACGTTCCATTTTGGTTCCAAAGAATGCCCATATACCAAGACCTAAATGATTCTTGTTGGTCTACCACTGATCAATGGACGTGGGTGGATTTTTTTGACTTGTGGGAATGTTTTTCCTGCTGGTTTGCTAATTGTGTCCAGTGTCCAGTGAGTGACCCATGACTCGACCAAGGTAAACACAGGTACACAATACAGCAGCAGGTTTGACTGTGTGACATGCAAACAGGGACCACAGACAGCTGAACATGGTGGGGCTGATTTAGACCCTGAAGTCACAGATTATCATGTTTGTGGAAGGAGTAATTGTGTTAAGCTGTGGGGGAAAATAGAAACCGGAATGTACTGGTAAGTGATACCCACTTTCATCAAAGGATGGCCACAGTCAACCAACACCTCCCATTTATCATTTGTGGGAAAGGGTGAGGGTAAAAATTCTTGATGGTGTTCACCATCCGTTTTTAATCAGTCTAATATAACTGGGATGTTTCCTTAAATTGGAGGCTTAAAGAACTACTCTGAAAAAGCATGCTGATTTATGCGTGTAATTTCACCCCGTGTTATGTATCTTCATTTTTTTCTCTGTAAATCTCTGTAAAATGTCTGTGATGACACAAAAATATAATTCTATGATATTTATATTCATTTCATATTTTAGAGAGCTCTTTTAAGTTGGGTTACAGCTGTCATCTTAGGTATACTCCACCTTTACTAGACTCCCACAAGTCTCTAAGGTAACAATTAATTGTCTAAATGCTAATTTCTAAAATATATTAATAAAAAGAACACATTGTCCTTTTAACACACCGGCATCCTTACTTATCTGAACTTGCCTCTTTTAGGATACAATACAATACATCATGGGCTTCGCAGTCAGTACAGCCTTGGAGGAAGGCTACACATTCACCTACAGTTGTAAAGTTTAGGTGGCTAGTGAATGAAATGGCTGACAAATAACCTAAGAACCATGCTCGTGTTATCGACCACTGGTTTGTCTCGTCAAATAGATGTCTGTTATGTCATTAGATCATCCCTTCATTCATATTGTTTCTCTTTGTACCAACATCTAATTAGATTTTTTAATATGTTTTAGTAAAGAAACAGTTACGAAATTTTCTTTTTCATTTATGGCTTTTTCTCATACCACATTGAAGGTCTATGGGATAAAGTGTCTGTTCAGAGATGAGGAGGTTAGTGGTTTAAACCTGTGTCATAGCAGTAGAAGCCACTTCTTGTTACCCTTCCTTGCATTCAACTATATTTGTTGTTTGTTTGTTGTTTAACACATCACTCAGCAATGTTCCAGCTATATGGCAGTATTCAACATTAAGGTCAGGAAAAAAACATTGGTTAGCTCAGAGCTAAACCTGTTGTAAAACTCATTGGTACAGCACCATGAAACTGGCATTTATCTGAACTAGTGCAATCATCTGCAAATACATGTGCATGTTGCTACAAAGCTGTTATAACACTGCATGCAACTCATTTTTACATAGGGGTGGTGGGGTAGCCTAGTGGCTAAGGCGTTCGCTTTTCACGCCGAAGACCTGGGTTCGATTCCCCACATGGGTACAATGTGTGAAGCCCATTTCTGGTGTCCCCCACCGTGATTTTGCTGGAATATTGCTAAAAGCGGCGTAAACCAAACTCATTCACTCGCTCACTCCATTTTTACATAACATCACCTTGGACCCATCACCCATATTAATCTGACCTCACTGAAATACTGTTAAAAGCAGTGTTAAAGTTCAGCTGTACATCAAAGTCAAGATAAAGTCCAGTTATCA
Source organism: Haliotis laevigata (assembly GCA_008038995.1). Taxonomy (NCBI): domain Eukaryota; kingdom Metazoa; phylum Mollusca; class Gastropoda; order Lepetellida; family Haliotidae; genus Haliotis; species Haliotis laevigata. The sequence goes on from VKKT01000052.1 coordinate 164,540, forward strand.
CAACATCACATAATTTAATCACCACAACAGATCGCTATCACCATATCAACTCCGCTTCCTCCCAACCCTGGTCCAAAGCTCCCATTACTGTGACCAAGCCATTTTTATGCACAATTGCATTTGCCCGGGGCAGATCATTTAATTGTTTTGTTACGCCATATTTCAAGTCTGCACTGAGAAACCCGGCCTATCTAGACTATCACAACCCTCATTGTCCAGACATGTCCTGTAACATCTCATGGGCAAATAATTATATATTACCCTTGGCTCTCATTGAAGAGCTTGTTGCAAGGAAACACCATTTATAAACAGGTCAGTGATTGGTCAGTGTTTCCCACTATGAGGCCAAATTACAAGTGTATCTGCCATGGTTTCTATTCTATTAGGTAAACTCGTTCCAGTCATTTGAAGTTACCTGTCTGAGTCGTTAACCTGCTCGCACAGGTGTGTTCCGTTTTCCTTTGACCAGGTCAGAGTGACCTAGAGTTTCATGATTGCTTTAGAATCAATAGTGTCTGCCCTTATATCAGCTGTATAAATACACCAGTCCCATTTCTTATCAGTTTACTTGATCGCGGCTTTTGCCGGGAGTTCAAAACTTTAACTGATTTTTTAAATAAGGAAATAAATCGTTTATTCATGGTATACACAAATATAAGCATATGAATAAGCAAATAAACACGCATTAAAGCAGATTTATCCAACAGCAATGCCTGAAATATAAGCACAGTAAGAAAAATGTCATATCAGATCAAAGGAAGATAGTTTATGTTTTATAGTCATATGAAATTCCAATGTTTACAAAGTATATGAAGAAACAATACCTGTTGCACATCCAGTGTTTTACACCCACATGACACTAAAATCCTTATCGCTTTATTGTCATCCATGTCAATATTTATCGGGATCATATACATGTATTATGTTATCATAAGTATACTTAAAGGAGGGGTTTACTCAGCTGAACTGCCAGTCACACAGTTTGATTGTATTTGTGGTCAATCCGTATAATTTCCATGATGATTTTCTTTTCTTTTTTTTAGCCCAAAAGAATTTTTTGGCAGATATTCGAGACTGACTATTATCTGGCACTAATGTTTTATACATATATTTACATGTAATAAAAGGGACACAAACTCACGGTGAGTTAGTTCAGCAATTTCTTAATACAAGGTTCAAATGGATTTGTGCACAGTGACTGACAAGGTTTCACTGCAATTACGCCATGATACACTGTAATGATACTTCCAGAATCCTAAGAAATCTCCACTAAAAGCGGTCCATGGTACTTTCATATCATCAGCATGTGTTTATGATACTGTTGATACCAGCAGAACAAAACCCCACATTTTAAATACAGCTCGTTAACTAATCTTATCATGTTGTTGGTCCACAAGATAGTGCACCTGACTTTTAATGTATTTGTGTTGCAGGTTGTTCCATTGATCCAGTTGGTGAAAGCATATGCATGACATCAGAAATTTCAAAGGGTTGTTTGTTTCTTGTTTCCTGTATGTTTGTTGTTTCCTGTATGTTTGTTGTTTCTTGTTTGTTTCTTGTTTGTTGTTTCTTGTATCTTTGTTCTTTGTTCTTTGTTGTATGTTCGTTGTGTGTTTGTTGTTTGTTGTTGAAAATGTATGATTTTTCATATTCTAAACTGTATTTCTCATGAAATGTACAGAGGACAGACAAATGAAAAAATGTAACTGTCTTAATATTTATTGTAATTATGTTATTGGGACTAAATCAGATTGGTTGTTGAATCAGAAAACTAAAAAGTATAAAAAAACCTGTCACATCATCAAATTTTTATTGCTGACATTTTCTATACATGCTCTAGACAAGCCCTTGTTGAGCATATAGCTTATACATTATACATATATGCAAATAATAATTCAGTCCTCGCTAGTATGATATTAACATTTTTCATTCCATTTGAAATACACAACTATACTGAAATAATTTTTTATATTGAATGGCAAACACATGTTTAACTGTCACCATATTCAACTGTAAACAGTTCCTACAGTTACATTGAATTACCTTCAAATATACACCTACATTGATGAATAGCCAGGCACTTAATGAATAACGCCATGTATTCCAGCCATGGAAGTATTGACAGTGTGATGCATGTGGGTTTCTATTACTGTTGTGAATGTATCTGGAGAGTTGTCTAACATGTGCATGGGGAAATCAATGTATGGGGTATGTCGCAATGTTGTGACACTGCTCACACAGCGCACACACCTGTACATTGCTTCAAGCATGTCAGACCTGTCAGCCCTGGGTCATCGAAATAGACGACCAATTTAAAAGTAAATTAAGGCAAGACTAATTTAATTCTTTGGTTTGCATAGCTGTAGGTATTAATAACAAGAATGTTAATTGTGTGGATGATAAATTGTGAAAATTTATAATTTGATACTGAGTGACAAGTGCTTTCAGCAAAAAAGGCCTTATTATCGTCTTGTTTTATCGGTTAGATATAGATAGCCTAATTTTCCACAGCAACATACATAACAAAACCTGAAGACACTTACACAAAGAAAAACATGTTGTTAGAAAATATGTTTGTAACGTGTTGTTTAAAAATTATTTCAAGGGATAATCACCTAAAATCATCCCAACATTTGATATATTTTCTATTTTGCCTTTTAACCAAGAAAATATCAATGTTAAAATTCAATCTTAGTGTATGCTAGCTATAAGAGATCTGATTTTAATAAGATTGAGAAAACCTGAAAAACAAAAAATTAAATTGGTAAAAAAACTATAAACAAGACATCAGTTTCAACTTGACAAACAACTTGTTTTGTTAACATTTTAAAAAAAATATTGAGAAAACATGTAACATGAGCGATACCAACCTCAGGAGCGGGTACAGCATTTTGATAAAGGGGGGTGCACACTGTTGAGAAAAGGAGGGGTGCAGATTTCATTTCCACCCGAGTTTCAATGGTCATTTAACAAACTTTCAGAACCAAAGGGGGGGTGCGCACCCCTGCACACACACCCCCTCTGGATCTGCCAATGCGACCTGTACACAACTGTATATCGACAGGTACACGTGAATGTGTGTTACTGTGCGAAATCATTCATTGACAGTGTTGACATACCTCTGTGACGTAGATTGACAGATCCTGTCCAAGTGTGACATAACTGCTTCATGTGTTTCATGCAGTTGACTACTGGACATAGAGGATGTGACGATAGATCTATAGATTCCCGATGACAGGTCTATTGAGTGCCTTAAGCCTGGACAGAAGACATGATGATGTACCTGTACAGGTAAACATCACTGACTCTGATGAACTGGCTGTCAAGGATGTATTTATTATTTTACCTTCACTAATTCGTTTTATTATAATGATAATAATTATAATGTGCCTGCATCCATGCACTTGTGCATGCTGATGGCGCTACAATAAAATGAGAGGATGATATACAACAAAATATACATTGTGGGTTTGAAGAGTTAGTTATAGGTGCTCCTGAAAAGATAGGTTTTCAAGCAAGATTTGAATCTTGCAAGTGAATCAGAAAGTTTAAGGTTGACAGCTAGAGAGTTCCACAGACATGGAGCTGCAGTTTGGAAAGATTGTTTGTCGAATGAAGCTAAGAGGATCTTTGGGACTGTCACTTCATTTGTTGTGTTTTTAAGTCATTTAATTAGGCAATAAAATATGACAATCAGAGAGTATTTTCCTGTCTTCCAGTTATACCATGAAAACACACAGCAGTCATGTTTTACATGCTCTCAATGATTGTAAACTTTTTAGGCTCTATTTTTTCCCTCTATATATGCAAACTGAATGGAACTGAATTTTTTTGTATTTCTTCAAATCTTAAAACGTTTAGAGGAAAAGTTTAAAGTTCAATGTTCAAACATCTAATAATGAAACAGCTTCTCACTGTTAAATTTCAATTAGATATAAAAACATTACCAAATTATATGATTGAAATTAAAGAGTAACAAAATCATACAATATTTTAATATATTCTGGTAAACTTAGCAGTAAAATTTGGAAAAAAAATACCTTATCAGTTAATTAACCGACGCTGCAGATATCTCACCCCCATATAAGCCATCCTGTACAAAGATTCACCTCAAACACATTTATTTACTATGGAGGTTCATGATAAACATGGCCGGCCACTCTGACTTCACTAACAGTGCGGGGGAGGGAGAGCAGATAACCATGAAACTTTCAACATGTTGATATCTATAGTTCATGTTATATATTTAAAAAGGATAAAACCATATTTCAATAGGAACTCAGTATGAATGTAATATATCTTATATTTAGGATTACACTCAGTGGGAGTTCATACTGTGAAGGTTGCCCAAGCATTGCAAGCATCAGAGTTATGAGGAATCATAGTTGTAGCCTCATCTTTGATTCATACTGTATGTTGTGTCTTCAGACACTTACTGAGTGAGTGAGTGAGTTTAGTTTTACATCTCTGCAATATTCTAGCAATATATAGGCGGGGGACACCAGAAATGGGCTCTAGACGTTGTTCCCATGTGGGTAATCGAACCCAGGTCTTTGGTATGACAACCAAAGCTTTAACCACTAGGCTACCCCACCGCCCTTGATGTACTAAGGGTTGGTTAGGTAGCCCAGTGGTTAAAGCAAGCACTGGTTAAGCAAAAGACAAGAGTTTGTTTCTCACATTGGCAAAATGAGTGAGCCCACTTACTTGTGTCTTGTGTCAAAATGTTATCTGTATTTTAAAATTTTGTTCATAAAAATGTTACAGAATATTTTGGCTTGCGTACAGTTTGTTTGTTGGTGAATGCAAACTCAGCATCTACATGTTAGTAGACTGTTGATAATAAGAACTGGGCCAGACAATCCTGTGATTTACTGTGATCCTGTGATGCCATCTGGGTACAAATATGTTCTGGCTACCTCATTACCAAACCTGGCCAACCAGTCCATCTGATCAACTCCTGTGACATAGATTACTCACGACCTTAGGGTTACTTCTAACCCAGAATTCCCCACTTGAGTAAAATTGGCAAGGTACCATTGGGGTTTGTGTGGGATGTAATTAATGCTTAATCGGCCTGTTAAGTCTGTTCAGTTTCTTGCAGTATGCAAATTTCATTTATTAAATTTAAGAAATATTACATTTCTGAAATTATATGTCTAATTTTCCACATCAACAGTTTGATGGAATCCAAAAACTCATAAAAAAACCAAACAATTTGGTCAGTCCAGTCCCAATACTTGTTAGACTAGTAATTTCATAATAAACATACTTGTCAATATCAACATCTTAAATTCAAATTTAAATATATACTTGAACCTGATTTCATTAAAACAATTAATTTTCATAAGGAATCTCATTTTCTTGTCCTTGTAATGATGTTAAGAGAAAAAGACCAATTGTGGTAGTTTCTGCCTGTCCTAGTAAGTCTTAGTAAAACGTTCAGAGAGTTAGTTAGCAATATCACCAGAAGCAGGCTTTACACACTGTGCCATTTGAGTTATAGAACATTGACCTTGGCATGACAAACACTTTAAACACAAGGTATCCCACCTCCCCAACCTAAACATTACAAATGTTGGTACCGGTATTAAACTATAGGACTAGTGCCAGTTTCTAAGACTAAGATTATATTTCACCTTGTTTGCTTTGCCTATTCTTGTCACTCATCCATCATGAAGATTTATCACATAAAATTCATCAAATTATACCCATCTGAATTTAATGTCTTTTCTATTTTATTGGTATCAGATCCAAGCAGATAACAAGCCAAATTCGATGTGAAATCTTCACCTTGGTCAATGCTCTGACAGAGGTGGGTTCAACTTGTGGCTACTTTTAAATGGATAGTAATTAGTGGCAGTTGTTAATTACAGGTATGCCAGCGACCACTGTCCAGCTTCCTGCTGTTACCTGTGTTCAGTTTCAGTGACCCAGGTCACGGATAAGATTCACAATCAGGTGGGGTCAGTTATTAGATATCCCAATCTTTCAAGGTCAAGCTCGGTCTACAAAGATGGACAACAGGCTGTGTGGCAATAAACGTACCGGTACATAACAGACTTCTAGTGTATATAGGTTAAGGTGGAACAAAGTGGACATTTGATTGACAGCTATTGAACACTGTTGGATATGAGGAACAGCTGGATGTCAATCAATATGGAATATATATCAGTTGTCTGACTGAAGAAATGTTTACTTTCAGTTTATAAATATTTGATTTCTAGTTTCAAGAGTACCTTCATGTCAGTGACTAGGCATAATAATTTTATGGAAACATGGACGTGAGAAAAGCTTATGGAGGAGAAGGGGAGGTGAGGTAGAGACAGCAAAAGAGAGAGGAGAGGGGGAGGAGAGAGATGGAGAAGGAAGTTTGAGAGAGGGAGAGAAAGAAGAAAAAGAGGGGGAGATAGAAAAAGACAGAGCGGAGGGAGAGTGGAAAGGGAGAGACACACAGAGGAGAATAGGAAAGAGAAGGGAGAAGAGGAAAGAGAGAGGGGAGAAAGAGAGAGGGGATGGGAAAAGGGAAGGAGTAGACTAAGGCTTAGTCTCTGAATATATATAATTTTRATAGTAACAAACAAACCCATTTATATTGAAAAGGAGCCCTAGGGAGACCAGAGACTCAGAACCTGTGGAAATCTAGACTTACTTTATTTAGGGCTTTAGCACTGCAGAGAGAGCTTGGCAGTGGGGAAAATAACGTGGTCCAGGGACTGTGAGACAGACTAGGGAGGTAGAGGATAGAGGGATTAATCAGAGCTTTCATCTTCTGTGACAGTAACATGTGTAAGAGATAGCAGTGTCTGTCATTGTGACCACTACTGAGGCTACATGTCAACCTGATGCTAGTTACTTTTTTGTTCCACATTTAACACTACACTCAGCAATATTCCAGCATCCCAAGATAATCATATCTGGACCAGACAATCTCCTTGACATCATCAACATCAGTGTACGCATTGTCATCAAACATGTCGTAACCTGACCATTTAATCTTGTTAGTCTCCAGTTGCCATTGCTTACTACAAGCATGGGGTGCTGAAGACCAACTCTGTCAAGATCTTCATGAGGAACTGACTATAGAATGAAAGTGAGTCATCTGACATATGCATAGGCTTTGTGAAGGTTAGGACTTGTACTGAGGTTTGTTTGTTGTTAAAGGATGTGGTCAGCAATATTCCAGCTCTTTGACAGCAGTCCATAAATAATTGGGCCTGGATCAGAAAATCCAGTAGTTGAGTGAGTATGGTTTTACGCTGCTTTTAGCAATATTCCAGCAATATCAGGGAGGGGACACCAGAAATGGGCTTCACACAGTGTATCCATGTGGGGAATTGAACCCGGGTTTTCAGCATGATGGGCAAATGCTTTACCACTAGGCTACCCTACAGCTCCTGTTGTTACAAGAGTGAGTGAGTATGGTTTTGCTCCACTTTCAGCAATATTCCAGCAATATCACTGCGGGGACACCAGAAATGAGCTTCACACRTTGTACCCAAGTGGGGAATCGAACCCGGGTCTTCGGCGTGACGAGCGAACRCTTTAACCACTAGGCTACCCCACCGCCCCTTTGTTACAAGAAGAAAGTAACATTAGACTCAACCTTACCTCCCTTCAATCTTTGAAAATAAAAACTACTGAAAGCTAAATGTGTACAAACTAATCCAGTGGTGAATAAGCCTAGGGTATTCATCAACAGCAAATTGAATGAATACATACCGGATCAATTCATTAAAAAATATAAAATTATCACACCATAACAAGAAAAGCATCATAACTATTAACAACCTATAATCCTCATCAGAAGATGTACATAAAACCTCATGATGCAGTTTGGGGGTTGTATATTTATAGATATTTCAACAACCTCTTCAGCAAGGATGCTGGTTGACTCAGTACAAAGAGAAATAGGTCATGTTTTCGACTTGCAGCTGTGACTACAGAAATGTTTATATCAGAGCAAAACATTTCATTTTTATCTCCTGTCAGACTTAAACATCTCATCGTCCAGAGACAACTGGGAGATTCAGCGATTCATTTCCATGATGCACAAGATAAATTACAGGAAAGAATGAAATGTCCTTTTAAACTTTTTAACTTCAGTTCGAGGAAAGTCTGCATCCAAAAGGGACCAATTCGCAGTTTGGTGTATTTTAAATTGAATTCTAAACTGAATAGAAATTTGAGCATTAGAACTACCACAAATAAACTTAAAAAATTAAATGTTTAAGATATAATTAAATTAAAGGCATGATATAAAAGGGATACATGTTGCTGGTCACTGTGAAAATGTACCTTCTGTGAAAACTTTAAATATTACAATAAACATCCCCCTTAATCTGACAGGAAACTGTCAGATCCGGGATGAGTAGGGGTGGGACGTGTCCAAGGGCCTCTGAATTCCTTTTATGAAGACCATATACAATATACCCCTTTGAGTATACCTGTAAGACCCTTAACAGTAGGCTTCACCTTGATCCAAATTTACTGATTTTATTACCACTAAAAATATTATGGACCACCCATTCTTTCTTTATTAATTCGGGTGTGGGGTAGCCTAGTGGTTACAGCATTAGCTAGTCACGCCGAAGACCCGGGTTCGATTCCTCACATGGGTACAATGTGTGAAGCCCATTACCGGTGTCCCCCGCCATRATATTGCTGGAATATTGCTAAAGGCAGCGTAAAACTAAACTCACTCACTCACTCACTCTTTATTAATTCATTAGTCAATCTGATATGCTTGACTAATTCTCTGTAGTAATATGAAAAAACTGTAGGCTTCACCTTGATCTGTCCTTACACATACACTAGTTAAAAATAGATAAACAAAGTTACTGATTTTATCACCACTAAAACACTAAAAAATATTTATTAATTCAGTAGTTAATCTGTCATTCTTGACGGATTCTCTGTAGTAATATGAAAGAATTAGGTTGTCCTTATTTTTTGTGAGTAATATATGTAATAAATATTCTTTAAACCATAAATGTAGTTGTGGATATGATATGAATATATTGAACTTTTATCTGCTGGCTGGCAATAATCCTGCATATCACATAGTGTAGTAATCTTACAAGACCAGGTGTGAAATGGGCATATCCCCTAGCAATAAACAGCAGTATCTCCTATCTGAGTTGTATGGCCAGCTGACCCACTGACCCTCTGACCAGAGTATAACAATGATATCACACACACTGACCACTTGAGGATTGTCATTGTTACATATCATTGGGACAACATCACACTTTCCGAGAAGGTATTTACAACATGATATCTCGACTGTGAAATTTATTGGATCTTCAAAGACGTCAATGGCGTGAGTCATCACCTGTTGTGGACTTAATGAGGAATATAACAGTAATGAAACACTCTGGGTCAAAGTTTGTCAATTGTCCAGGCCAGCTTTAACCCAATTTTCTATTGTGATGAGACCTGGAGTTGAAATTCTATATGAATGGCACTCATTCTGGTTCAGAACATGTGCAAGTATTATTGATAGTTTTAACTATACCTTGTCTTAAGTTTATGTCTGAATTTATTTGCATTATAATGTATGTAACATAATACATTGATTATCAACAGCAGGGCTCCATGGTCTGAAAGATCTAACATCTGTGGTTCAGGACCAGTTATCAAATGACAAGGGTACAATGAATGAGTGGGTGGGTGGGGTGGTGTTTGGGTGAGTGAGCGAGTTTAATGCTGCTTTAAAAGGTGTTTGGCGAGATAGCAAGTGAGGCAGGTCTTCACTTTGGTAAAGCCAAGAAACACCACGGCAAATCAGGATTAATAGGTTCCTGGCGTACCCAAGGGACGCAACGCTGCAAAGCAAATGAAGGCACCTTAGACTCCAGGGCTACCTATGTCCCTTACAGGACTACAATCATCTGCTAATGGAGCCCATCTGAAAGGATGTGCTGTTTTACCAAGTAATCATTCAATTACTGGTGTGTTAGTCTGAGATTTCTCAAAGGGCAGGATGTAACAAGGAACCTTTTAGAAATGAGTCCCCCCCAATATGATGCACTTTTCCCCAAATGTTTTGTCACATATGTTGACTTGACCATGAACACGATCGAGTGGTCAGACTCGCTGACTTGGTTGACACATGTCATCGTATCCCAATTGCTTAGATCAACGCTCATGCTGGTGATCAATGGATTGTCTGGTCCAGACTCGATCAATTACAGACTGCCGCCATACAGCTGGAATATTGCTGAGTATGGCGTAAAACAACAACAACCAACATGACCATGAAATACGTCATAACTCGCAAGTGCTAGAAAAGGCTTACTGTTAATCTTAGACACACCCATAAACAGGAGGAATTTGAAAGTTCCATTTCTAGTAGGCCAACAAGTGCTCTTGTCTTTACTTATCTTAAACCACGTATCTTCACCTAGATTGGTCCAGCAGTGATAGAGCATATGTGGTGTGTGTAATTCCAACAACACAGATAGACAACAGTGATTAACATACGTGGTCAGATTGTCACTGTAACATTTGAAGCTATGCCTTTATCTTGGAATGTCTGCTGATTAGAGAGCGTTTGTGGCTGTGGATGTTGTTAGATATACTAGACTTAGAAGATTGCTAGATCTAGCTGAAATAGTACTGGTCATGGTATCAGAGAGCATAAACAGGATAATGGATATTTTGGTGTTTTGAATACACAATGCCATTAAGTGGTCAAATGTAAACATGTTTTATTTCGGATTACAATTTCTTAGTAATGTACAGATTCTAGTACTTTTGTTGGGTTGAGTGCCATCTGGGATTCGAACCCATACCCTCAGAGTCAGGCACCTGGCTGGCAATGATGTGCTGACTCTGAGGATGTGGGTTCAAATCCCAGATGGGACTCAACCCAACAAAAGAACTAGAATCTGTACTTTTTTGAGAAAGTGTAATCCCACATATAACATGTGTTACTGTTTGGTGTTTGGAAAACACAGTTTCAGGCCTAATAGCCTTTCACTGGATCTTATGTCTCAAAGATGACCTTATGATCATATAGAAATTCTGTATTACATGTACAGAATGTGTCTCTGTGTTTTCCATGAGATACAAAACACCAGGGTTATCCCATCCCAGTCACAGCTAAAAATAGATTGTTTGTAACAGATCATGAATTTAGATCTGGATGTTATTGAGAGTGACACAACACAAACCATCCAAGCACTTGTCAATATGATGACCACAGCAGGCAATACATGACACATTCATCAAGCTTGCAGGGCTTGCAGTTTGGATTAGGGGGTGGCTCTGGGCAAACTGTTTGAAATTTCACATCATAATAAATGGCACATGCAAACTGTGGGTGGGTGTGCTTCATGCCACATTAAACAGTCTTTATTGTCTCAGCAATCTGTGTATTTAATACAATAAGGGTGAAATATTCATTAATCAAAGTGATTAAAAACTGGAAATTTGGTGGACAAGCCAACTGCCCGTGAAGATCCGGGTTAGAATTTATCTTTAGTAACCCATGCTTGTCGTAAGAGGCGACTAACGGGATCGGATGGCCAGGCTCTCTGACTTTGTTGACACATGCCATCGTATCCCAATTTTATAGAACGATGCTTATGATGTTGATCACTGGATTGTCTGGTTCAGACTTGTTTATTTACAGAATGCCCCCATATAGCTGGTATATTGCTGAGTGCCGGATTAAACAAAACTCACTTACTCACTCACTCACTCACTCACTCACTCACTCAC
>VKKT01000052.1:176316-186394 GCA_008038995.1 Haliotis laevigata
CACTCACTCACTCACTCACAAACACAGTTCTGCAAATTTTCATAACATGTTTACTTCCAAAGAGCATGGCACTTGTGAACCTAACTTAATACACCTGATTCATATTACAGAGATTTGGGACTTCACGTTCAATGTATTGTCATGCAGGATATCCTATCAAAAGGGTGATAAATTTTGAACAAGCTCACAGCAACATGATACAAATAAATGAATTATACATTGATTTAAATCCTTGCAATCAAAAACGACAAACCTGGCATGACATCCTCTGGGAACAGGCATATTTCTCAAGGCGTGACAATGCATGAACATTTCATGAGCAGAACATTTGTGAAATATAACGTTTTCTACAAAACCAGAAAACTCTATGAGAGCTTTTATATTTAAAGTGATACCCAGACATCACATTTATTAAAAAAAATACCATTGTGCCCTCATTTTGTATTTATGAAGGATAGTTTCCTCCATAACCAACAAAAAATGTTACATCACAACAAAACAAAAAATATAATTTAATTTTTCATGATTCAGAAAAAGTAAATTGAATAAATGCCATTCTTACACAGCCAAAGGGGGTCTGAACCAGCATCGAAGGAGAGTTTTAGTCACGCACTGAAGACATTACAGATTCCTGTGAGTGGAGGGTGCTTCAATAACGTTCTTGAGAAATACAATCTCGTGCTCTGCCTTTTTCTTTGCCCTTTTCCAATGCACAGCAATCTGAACAATTATTATACTCTTAGTTCTGATCAATGATCATTATGTCAGTGACAAGCTTTCTTAACTTTTTGCAAAAGTTTGAAACACCAAAATATGATCAATGTTGATTTGAAAATGATTCTTTTTTTTTCAATTTTTTGTAAATTTAATTTAAAGTTATATTTCTAATTAATTAACCTCAATTAACATCTTGTATAATGCCTCCTGCATTTGTTGACAAACAAGAAATCAAATTGTTCAGACATTAAAATCTAAAACATTATATGAAAAGTAACTGCAGTAAAATTATAATATTAAAACCTTCACACTAGTTTAACATAGAGAACACAATTAGCTTATGATGTGATTGGTTGGTTGGTTTGTTGTTTTACGCCAAACTCAGCAATATTCCAGCTATATGGCAGCGGTCTGTAAGTAATCAAGTCTGGACCAGACAAGCCAGTGATCAACAGCATGAGCAACAATCTACACAATGGGGATACAATGATGTGTGTGAACCATGTCAGCAAGCCTGACCACCCGATCCCGTTAGTCTACTGTTACGACAAGGATGAGTTGCTGAAGATCAGCAATTCTAACCTGGATCTTCATTGTTCGCTTATGATATGAACAAGGGGCAAGAGAAAATGGTGTATGCTATACAACTCATCACACACAACAACACACACTTGAACTCTGAGTGAGTTTGGTTTTACGCTGCAATATTCCAGCAATATCACGGCGGGTGACACCAGAAATGGGCTTTACATATTGTACCCATGTTGGGAATCGAACCCGGGTCTTCAGCGTGAAGAACAAACCCCTTAACCACTAGGCTACCCCACCGCTCCTCATGAAACTCTGAGATGTTGTGACACAGAATATGTCTTGTTTCACATATTTCCCAAGTAGATTCATGATACTGATAAGGCAGGATTTAATAAACATAATAAACAACATTATCTAAAACATTATGAATTACTTATTCATGTTCATTAAAAATATTTTCCATAAACCTTGAAGATAAAATTTTACCTCAAACGTTTGGGTTCCCTTGATCCCAAGTCAACTGAAAATGTGTGAAATGGCAATGTCTCTACTTCCCTCACAGCATTCCATCACGCTCAATTACTTCAATCTAAAGAAATAAACCTGATTTCCTCAATACGTTTATAATGACTGGAGGGTGAGCATTAACTTATATGAGACATTAAATCACACAAAGCGTGTGAAAGTAGACGTTAAGACCATATACAGATTTACATAAATATTATAATAAGTATAAATCTGAAAGTGTCCTTTTAATTATATATTTTCTGAGCAACTGACTGAACTTTTTCACAAATCCATCCCTAAACCAAGAAATATTTATTTGTTTGTTGTTTTAAATTGTATTCAGCAATAATTCGGCTATATGGTTACCACCTGTAAGTAAATAATTGGGTCTGGACCAGTCAAACCAGTGGTTGATATTGTGAGCATCAAACCACACCATAAGGGTACGAGGACAAGCTATCTAAATCACTGAGCCCTACCACCTCATCCACTGGTCACCCTTACAACCTGCTTAAGTTTCTGGGGACATATTACATAAACTGATGCTCATGACGTCAATCACTGGATGCGGTGGGGTAGCTCATCACACCGAAAGCCTGTGTTTGATTCCCCACATTGGTACAATGTGTGAAGCCCATTTCTAGTGTCCCCCGCTGTAATATTGCTGGAATATTGCTAAAAGCAGCATAAAACCATGCTCACTGAACCACTCAATTACTGGATTTTCTGATCCGGACCCAATTATTAACCGACTACTGTCAAAGAGCTAGAATATTGCTGACCACATCCTTTAACAACAAACACATCTCAGTACATGCCCTGACCCAGAATCTCCACATGGTAAAAAACAGGAATAGGACAAAACTGGCTCTTTGGTTTGCAATTCAGCTGCAATTAAATGTTCTGAAGAGTCCCCAGTAATAGTTTAGGAGGAATTTGTTCATTCGAAACATTTGTCATCTTTCAGATGATGATCGTAGATGAAACAGAAACAGATCGGTACATCTTCGCAAACATCTTCACGGTACATCTCCATGACCTCTGTAGACACAGGTATATTTGCTCCGTGACAAGGAAGACAAGATTGTGTTATACAGGGACATTGTCAGTATTGTATACACATCAATTGTGTTAATATATTCCCAACAAGTGAACACAATGCTTCCATTGTGGGTCATGTACCTATGAATCTGTATAAGTCTCACTGTCAGTACGTAACCCTATCATATGGAGATCTGTGTGATCAGTGACCGCAGTCAGTAGACGCTGCTCCTGGAACAGTCGCTAATGGAGTGTGTGGTTTGGAATACATTACTGGACTTGTCTTGTCACCGTGTGACGTCTTGTCACATTGCCTGCTGGGCATCTATGTGAGTCTATTGATGAGTCCACATTCTCACGGAGCTGTCAGTTTGAGATTGTTTTATATGTCAGTGTCTGTTGTCATGTGGTTGTTAATGTGATTTGTTGAATACTTGAGATACAATGTGTTAATGTGTCATAACAGTACATATACATATTATCATATACACAATATAATATGTGAACATTTGTAGTAACGATCAATATACACCAGACAAAATGTGTCCATGTGTCAAATAATTCTGGAATACACCAGACACAATGTGTCCATGTGTCAAACAATTATCATATACACCAGGTACAATGTGACCATGTGTCAAACAATTGTCATATACACCAGGCACAATGTGTTCATGGGTTAAACAATTGTCATATACACCATTCATAATGTGTCCATGTGTCAAACAATTATTATATACACCAAGCACAATGTGTCCATGTGTCAAACAATTGTCATATACACCAGGTACAATGTGTCCATGTCAAACGATTGTCATATGCACCAGGTACAATGTGTCCATGTGTCAAACAATGATCATATACACAAGATAAAATGTGTTCATATGTCAAACAATTGTCATATACACCAGGCACAATGTGTCTATGTGTCAACAATTGCAATATACACCAGGTACAATGTGTCCATGTGTCAAACAATTATCATATACACAAGATGAAATGTGTTCATATGTCAAACAATTGTCATATGCACCAGGTACAATGTATTCATGTGTCAAACAATTGTCATACACACCATTTACAATGTGTCCATGTGTCAAACAGTTATCAAATACACCAGGCACAATGTGTTCATGTGTCAAACATGTCATATAGACCATTCACAATGTGTCCATGTGTCAAACAATTGTCATATAGACCAGGTACAATGTGTCCATGTGTCAAACAATTATCATACACACAAGATAAAATGTGTTCATATGTCGAACAATTATCATATACACCAGGCACAATGTGTCTATGTGTCAACAATTGCAATATACACCAGGTACAATGTGCCCATGTGTCAAACAATTATCATATACACCAGGCACAATGTGTCCATGTGTCTTAACAGTTCATATACACCAGGCACAATGTGTCAAACAATTGTTATATATGCCAGGCACAATGTGTCCATGTGTCAAACAATTATCATATACACAAGACAAAATGTGTTCATGTGTCAAGCAATTGTCATATACACCAGACACAATGTGTTTACATGTCAAACAATTATCATATACACCAGGCACAATGTGTCCATCTGTCTTAACAGTTCATATACACCAGGCACTATGTGTCAAACAATTGTCATATATGCCAGGCACAATGTGTCCATGTGTCAAACAATTATCATATACACAGGACAAAATGGGTTCATGTGTCAAGCAATTGTCATATACACCAGACACAATGTGTTTACGTGTCAAACCATTGTCACATACACCAGACACAATGTGTTCATGTGTCAAACCATCGTCACATACACCAGACACAATGTGTTCACGTGTCAAACCATTGTCACATACGCAAGACACTTAGTGACCACCTTCGAGCTCTTGACAGACAGTCATTCCATTAGACCATGATCATCACAGAGAGGACAGTGTCAAGGCCTGGGAAGGTCACTGTGACCACCAGTAAGGAGCGGGTCAAGTGTCACCTCCTTGACCACATTCCACCATAAGGACACCACACTTCCCCACTTGACACAACAGGACTTTGTGAAGTGGGCGTGGCCCTCTGGTTCTCACAGCGCCCCCACAGAAAACATGCTCAACTCTCAGCTAAATCTGACCTTATAAGTGGCTTAAGCTTTCTCTACATTCAGGTTTAAATATAGGACCAGTTTTAAGAACACAATAGGAAAAGTTCTGTAGGTTGCAGTCAGCAAATAATGAATGGAATGGTCACTGGAACCGAAACAAATTATATGGCAGGGTACTTTAGGATGAGGATAGTGATGGATGAAGGGATGGGGAGGGTGAATGTGGGAGAATGTTATAGTGAGAGAGTGAGGTTAGTTTTACGCCATGTTTAGCAATATTCTAGCAATATCACTGCAGGGGGCACCAGAAATGGGCTTTTCGTTGTAGCCTGTGGGGAATTGAACCCAGGTCTTTGGCATGACGAGTGAACGCTTAACCACAAAGCTACCCCACCACCCTGGAGAATGCTACAGCAGGGTGGTTATAGATTAATTTGGTTGATACCTAACTGTCGTCTAACCTTCCCTGTCAGCTGATTTCTGTGTTCCTCAAAGTAATCTTAGCGCTTAGAGGATTTTAACTCCTGTACTTTAACATTAGCTTATGATGGTCACTGCGCTATGGAAGGAATCCTAAGGGAAATGGAGAACGTACAAGATGCCACAGTGTGCAGAGTTGTGTCCCTTAGTTGTGACAGAACCCTAACACATTCCCAAATTTGTCCTCATTAGTTTTTTTGTCTTTTTATGATCATTCCTGTGCTCAATGGTTTTTGTTGTTTGTTTCAGACCCCACTCAGCAATTTTCGATCTCTATGACTGCAGTTTACAAACAATCAAGTCAGGATCAGCAGTTCCGCTGTGATCATCGCAGATGGGATGACACTCATACATCAAGACAACAAGCCACGTGTTCCTGAAGATCAATTCTAGCCTGGATCCTCACTGGTTTCACATAGTTTCGGCAAACTAGTAACTGTAATTGACAATTTGTACAATGAGTGAGTGAGTGAGTTAGTTTAGGTTTATGCNGCACTCAGCAATATTCCAGCTATATGGCGGCGGTCTGTAAATAATCGAGTCTGGACCAGACAATCCAGTGACCAACAGCAGGAGCATCCATCTGCGGAAGTGGGAACCAATGACATATGTCAACCAAGCCAGCGAGTCTGACCACCCAATCCCTTGTACAATGAGGCATTATGCAAATTTGACATGGATGATGAAGATTGCCGATTATGTATCATCATATCCTGATAAGTTGTTGCTCATGCTGTTAACCACTTGTTCTTTCAATACAGGGGGTGGTGGGGTAGCCTAGTGGTTAAAGTGTTCACTCGTCACGCCAAAGACCTGGGTTCGATTCACCACAGAGTACAATGTGTGCAGCCCATTTCTGTTGTTCAAGCCTTGATATTGCTGGAATATTGCTAATAGCGGTGTAAAGCAATACTCACTCACTCACTCACTTTCATTACAGGCAAGTAGGACATAGCTGGAGTCAATGAACAAGTACAGTTTTATACCATATCCACCAATACCACCACAGATTGCTGACTTTAAAAACACATTCACTCACTCACTCCTTTATCTCTCAAGTTGATTAAAGGATACTATAACAAAACATTTACTATAAATCTTTCAAGGGTCATTGATAAGGAAGAAATATTTTTATGGCGAATGAATTCAAACACATATTAACTGTATGTCTCACAAAGGTTTTATCCCACAAATATGACCAATAAAAATTCTGCTTCAAAAAGTCACTTCCCAATCTAGGTTACCCAGTCAGCAATGAATGAATGAAAAATAAATATATATACTTCTGTCAATTGACTCCATTCACAGAACATGACTCACAGGTGAGGCAATAAACATTATATCTTCAAAATTAAGGTTAAAGCTTATAATGACTGGAGGGAGAGCATTAACTTACCCGAGACATTAAATCACACAAAGCGTGTGAAAGGATGCTGGAGTGCCTGTCACTGCATCTTTCACTTAACCCACATCCTAACTTCATCGGCAATCAGAATGCCAAGAAGATGTGTCAGGCCTTTACCTCACACCAGACACTTGAAAGTGAGTTTATATCGATGTACAGCCATGATGGCTACTTTGACAGAAAAAAACTGTATCAAAGTCAAGTTTTTTTAACCATTGTCCAATGAGGTGTGACCTCTGGCTCCATTTCGGCTTGTCAGCAGACGTCATTAATCGATCCATGTTTCACACGACAGGGCAACCAGGTACGACATAGCCCAGAAACTTTGATGGTTTTCACACACATAGTTTCGTGGTCTTTCATTAATAGCGGGGTCGGGACCTATTCATTATATCGTGACACATATATGCCTGTTATGTGGAAACTTTCTCAACTGATGACTATCTTGATATATATGTACATTCCGATGTGTCACTAAGGTTTGACATAGTTAATAGTTTCCATATCGATATTGCTCCTAATTGTCTGTCGCTTACAAAGGTAGTCCTGCACCACAACCCAAATATATTCGCATTCAATTCGATCAAAAGCCATCAATTATAAAAATTGGCAAGTCAAGACAGCTGAACATCAGATTTAAAAAAAGTTATTTAGAGGATCGAAATACACTGGATTATATAGGATTCATATTGCAATAATGAAATAATAAGTTTCAGGACAGTACTGTATGATAAAATTAATGTTTAGATGTTAATTTTTCAATACCGGTATGTGGATATGAGGTTAAATTAATTAATCAAGAGATATTAAAATAACATAATTATACACATAACATTTTAAACTCATAACTCCTTAGAAACCCATTAATAACATGAATCCATTCAATTAATACTTTCTTAAGATAATTATTATTTTTATGATTGTTTGCACTGAATTACCCTGACCTACATCTGTGTAATTATAAATTTCTATTTTCAAAAATCAAATTTGAAAAAAAAAATCATGAAATCAATCAGAATTAATTTCCTAGTCGTGTAGAAGCTGCTGGATATTAAATCATCAGTTGTGTACAATTTAAGGATTAAGGCGGAGGTTGTTTTATTGGGCTGAACTAGAAAACTGTACGAGGCCTGAGGCCAGCACTTTGTGACCCTGTAAACTCAGGTTAATTGCTCATGACATGGAATCAGTGGTAATCAAACACTACGCTTCAATAATTACCCATCATGCAACACAGATCATGTCACAGACCAGTGAGCTAATCTTAGAAACTGAACCTGTGTATAAATTGTTAATGTGTTCTTAAAATATCATACTACATATGAAATACATATGGCATGTATGAATGTAGTGAAATGATATCAACATCTGTAGCTTTAAATGCAATAATATGTGTTATTATAACACTTATCACATATCATTTTACATTATGTTTAAATGTACATATGTATACAAGGCAAGGAGCAATTATATGCCTTTAAACACATACATGCATGGTTGCAGTTGTGGGAAAGAAGAAGACATTCAGATTTTATTTTCATTCTTCAATATTTGTATGGAAGCCTTTTAACGCCACATTAAAAAATATCCATATTCTACTAAGGTGGTACACCAACATGGATGATGACATTTATGTAGATATTTTCATCTCCGGTCGCAAATTCAATATCACAGTCTGAGTAACAAAACAAGATTTTATATACAGAGATGAAAGAATCATTTATGTACATATAAGGCTTAGCTACAAAGATGAGGATGTAAGTAGATAGTGGCATTAACAGGATTCAATATATTTGAATACATTGCCATATCTGCAGTATGTATGAAGACAGCCTTGCTTGTCTTCCAGTTTAAGACACTGTATGCATAAATAATGTGCTATAAATAAACTTTGCTGCAGATAGTATTATAATAATAATAATTTATTTCACTTAGTTTTAGTTAAACGTCAGCAGATCTGGTTTGGAATTGGTCTTCAGCTTGTCGTAAGAGATGTATAAGGGTATCAGGTGGTCAGGCTCGCTGACTTGCTTGACACATGTCATTGTATCATCCTGAATCCAAATTGTGTAATCAATGCTCATGCTGTTGACCACTGGTTTGTCTGGTCCAGACTTGATTATTTACAGACCACTGCCATAGAGCTGGAATATTGCTGAGAGCGGCAATAAACAATAAACAAAAAGAAACCCTTCTTTCAGTGTCATTTTTATAAGTTTAGGTACCTACTTGACAATGATACAAGAATCTGTATCGAAACACTGCATCACCTGAATAAAGACCTTCATCCAAAATGTTATCCATATCTCTCCAACTTCTCAAAATGCCACACTAATTAGAAACCCACAATAATTTTCATGAAATTAATCTTTCCGCAAGACTACTTATAACACCTCCTAAACGAACCTGTACCAGCCATAACAAGTAAATCCTGAATCTGTAGTTTAAACTTTTTATATTATTACTATTTTTCATAGGCGAAACATATCACTCCCTCATAAAGTTTCATAAGCTCTTGTACTCTGTTTGCCCCAGTAGCATTGGTGTGATATGAGTAGTCATACACAGCATTATCAGGAACCAATCTCTGGTCTTGGAAACCAGGATCTCATGACTCACCCTCTACAAATAGGTCTGCCACATTCGATGGAAATCTACACTCAGTTGGAAAGGAAATAACTTGGGAGGTACATATCTGACAGAATATTGATATAGATTCTTCAGTTTATGGCTTGTGTCACCTCTCTGTTATCTGATATCAGTTGACTGATACCATTGGTGCGTTGGACTCTTTCTTCTTAGATTGTGAGCGCTAGCTTTAATGTACAGTTTTGGTACTACATGTATTTTAAACTAGAGCGGTATTGAACTCAACTCACTCAATCACTCACCAATGGGATAAATGCCTGAGACCCACATTGCTTCAGGCTTTACTCCAACATTGAGTTGTCATGCAGTGATGTAACTGGAATAATGTTCACAGCAATATTATACCTCCCTCCCTCCTTCACACACTCACTCACTCCTTCACTCACTCCTTCACTCTCACTCACCTACTCCTTCACTCACTCACTCACTCCTTCACTCACTCACTCACTCCTTCACTCACTCACTCCTTCACACTCACTCACCTACTCCTTCACTCACTCACTCACTCCTTCACACTCACTCACTCACCTACTCCTTCACTCACTCACTCACTCCTTCACTCACTCACTCCTTCACTCACTCACTCACTCCTTCACTCTCACTCACCTACTCCTTCACTCACTCACTCACTCCTTCACACTCACTCACTCACCTACTCC
>VKKT01000052.1:191609-207417 GCA_008038995.1 Haliotis laevigata
AACCTTGTGTACAGTATGAACCTAAGAACTATGTTTTCAGTATGAACCTTGTGTACAGTATGTACAAATAAACCATGTATGTATCATGAACCTAGGCATACAGCAATAACTACATAATCAGAATGAACAATTTGTATAGTATGAACCATGCCTCTATTATAAACCATATGTACAGATTACACCACATGTACAGTATAAACATATGTACAGTATGAACCTTTGAACTATGTGTACAGTATGAACTGACCTGTTTGGTTTTCAGTAACTCATGCTTGTCGTGACTAGAGGTGACTAATGTGATCGAGTGGTCAGACACGTGTCACTGAATCCCAACTGTGTTGATTGATGCTCATGCTGTTGACCACAGGATTGTCTGTGTCCAGACTCGATTATTTACAGACCATGACCATATGGTTGTTTTATGTGTGACGGTAAACGAAAAAATAAAAAATAAAGTATAAACCACATGTACAGATCCATCCACATGTAGAGATCAAGCCAGTGGTATACATTATCCACAGCCTAAATCATATATAGCACACACTGATAAGTCGAATATCTAACACTGATTCCTGCATCCCAGTTTTTCCACACCAATGGTAACTTGAGACAGAGGGTTACGGGACAGGATTCCTTGATGTTCTCAGAATCTGCAGAAATGGGGAGAAGTGTCAGGTAGTAAAACACTGATTCTGTGATAAAAATAGCTGTATTTAACAGCTTTCTGTATGTAGGTAGATAGCTGTCTGGTGGTTGTGCTGTAGCTCACCTATACAGGAGGAGGGAGAGGGTTAGCCTTGCTCCAAGGCTGTACTGAATGCTGAGCCCCTGGATGCTTAGTAATTCTATTCTTCAAAGAGGCAAGTCTAGATAAGCGGACAGTAATCCTTGTGAAATACAGCATTTTACCGACGGTCTTCATGGTCTGAACCTGATATGGCCAGCTAAGGACCTCAGTCTGTTATTATTATTTGATTTTATTTATAATTTAAACTATTAATTTTTACATCAGTGACTTGTACAAGTCTAGTAGAGGGTTTCACATTTGTGGTACATCGCACCATGCATATCTGTCTGCTGGCAGGTACTGAGACAACAGATCCTTGAGGATGTTACTTCAAACAGATGCTGAATATCAACAGATACTGAAATGGTGCATAGGTAAAACAAAAAATCATGACATTCAGCATGAAAATGTCTTTGATGGAGAATAAATAAGATACATAATATCTTAGCTTCAATCCATACAATATATACAACTACAGATGTTAGCTGGTGAGGCGGGGAGATGCTCCCTGTTCCATAGCCAGTTCCGTTAGCCGTTCTTTGTCCTAAATATCAGTAGTTTTGAGTTCCTTAAGGGTTTGGGCAATAGTCTTTGAATCTTGCTTCCTCATTTTTATATATTAGTTCTGTTGAGACCTATTCACTTTTATGTGAACTTGAGAACCCTAGTGATGAGTCCACTGGGTCAACTATGTTGGGTGGAAGTAAAGCTGGTGTATGAAACAGTAACCACTGCATATGTAAGTTAAATCATCAGTGTTATGACGAGGAATTCTAACTTTAGAAGCCTGCAGAGGCCTCTGGGCCAGCTAGGTAGGTCTCTCAACCTTTGCTCCTATAGTTTATGAAACTGGGACCCACTAAAGTTGTAACATTAGGGTAATGACTATGACCTTTGACTTCCAGGATAACATTTAAACCTTGCTTAAGACCACCTGGCCACAGGTGCGCTATTACAGGAATGGTGGACTGTATTTGTTGGGGCTGAGAATCAATTTCAAAACATACATTGTCTAAGAGAATGCTTGAAAAACATGTACTCATGGAAACGAATAAGGGAACACATTGAAAGTACAATGTTTCCTTGATCCTTTTCCAGGTTTCTTCACAAGGTATGTATGGCACTGTGAGTGAAATTCTGGAAATAAATAAAGGAACACTTGTACTTTCATGTGTTGCCATATTCGTTTCTATGAGAATATTTACACCTCAGATTGCTAACAAAGCAAGAAATTACACTGTTGTGAAGTGTTTTTCCACAAAAAATACTCATGCTTATTGTTCTAATTACAAAAAAAAACAAATCTGATGTTGGATCTTCAGCTGAAGAAAGATATCTTGTCTCCATACAAAATCCCACACCCCTGAAGAATATAGAATGGTTGGTCCCTAATCTCAAGTCATGATGTTGGCATGTTATCCAGTACAGGTACAGAAGGTGTTGCAGCCAAAATACCTTTTTTTCATGATATGCAATCTCAAAAATGGTATTATATATTCACAGGAGTTAAGTTTCACTTAAAAAGGATCAGCAAACAATAGTTTGACACATCCTTTCTCTTTCAATTATGCCAACACACTGTAATGTTGTGTTTGTGCTTGATTGCTGTAAGTATACAGTGCTACCTCGTTTCCAAAAACTGTAGTTAATGTCATGAACAGAAATGGGGTTCTTCTAATACAGATGTATTACATTCTAATACAGATCTAATACATTGCTCTATTGTAGCTTTATGATAGGAATAAACATACCAGTTCTTTTCATAAGTTTTTATACATTCTATGTTTAGCTGATATACATGCTGGGAGTTCTGTTTGTCTGTTAGCATCAATAAAACAGTAAATGTAATATTAAATAGTTTGAACTTTTATTATATACTATTCACACTTTGATAAGGATCAAATCATGGGTTCAACAAAAACTATGATGTGGGCTCAAATTTGGTTTCAATATCTAAGCTTATTGTAAGCATGCATCCTAGGTGTCAGTATGTCATTTCTTCTTGTGGATCCCATACCTGCTATTGACAGATGTTGTGTACTTGTCAGTGACCCGTTCCATGATTTGCAAAATGGTTGATTGGTGCCATGAAAACCATTTTTATGGTTACTCATGTATCAAGTGCATAAGGATAGATTAAAGTGACTGTTTGCCTGAAGAGGGGTTACCACATTATTTATTATCCAGTTTTAAATGGATATAATTTCAAATTATGAATCTATGTTTAATTATTGTGATCCTTAGCAAAGTGTGAGTAGTATATGTTAAGATTGGATGGAAATAGTCTGTACAAGTAAAATATTACATTATGTATCACAGATCAATACCCCAATGTATGCTGTGATCAGGTGAGCTACAGCTGAAATGTGTTCATAGTGAGGCTTCCTGTATTGTGTCGATGGTTGATGGTAAAGGTTATTGGTCAGGTTGAGAATGTCAAAGATTCAACCCTGCAAGTGAGATCACATAAGAGGACCTGATTTAGAACTCTGCAGTTTTAAGCAGCAAGTTCATCAGTGTAACTCTCTGTTGTGTTTTCAAATTGCTATATTAGTTGTAGCTTGCACATGTACATGGATCTACCACTATTTTTTAAATCTATTCTGTTTGCATAAGACAATATTCGCATATCACTTCAACTGAAGATTTTGTGTTTGTTTGTTTGTTTGTTTGTTGTTTGTTGTTTGTTGTTTAATTTTACACTCAGCAATTTTCCAACTATATTTATATAATCGAGTCTGGACCAGACAATTCCATGCTTGACATCATGAGCTTCGATCTACGTATTTGGGACATGATGACCGTAATCCCATTAGTCACCTATAACAATAAGCATGGGATGCTGAAGCCCAATTCTAATCTGGATCTTCACAGGTAAATTTTTGGCATCATATTGTCATCACTTATGTCTATGAATCTGTAATAACATTGAAACCATGTTGCACTTGTTTGGGTTGTTATTGTAATAAATATGAACACATGCATGTTCCTGTCCTGAGGGCTGGTAGGGTAGATTAGTAGCTGTGGTATTCGTTTGTCATGCTGAAAAACCAGGTTAGATTCCCCCTTAGGGACAATATTTGAAGATCATTTCTACTGTTCTGCACTGTGATCTTGCTGGAATCTTCTTAAAGGTGGCGTGAAGCATGCTGACCTATCCTGATGCCCAAGGACAGGGTATAATGAAAATACTTGGCACGTGTAAAAATTCTTTTAGAAACTCACTATAAAAAGGTAACCGGACAAACTCTCCCTGGATAAAATGCCCCACCCCCATGCATTGTAGGACAAAAAACCCAGACAAATCCCCTCCCCCGACCCCACCCCCAAAAAATAATGGAAAAACAATTAAAAAAGTTAATTATTTGTCAATATCACAACAAGGTCTAAGAGCACATAGCACATATTTTGAGCATATTCACATCATTAAGTGTTTGTCAATATTTCAACAAGGTCAAAGAGCACATAGCATATATTTTGAGCGCATTCACATCATTCATTGCACATTTATTTCTATTTGACATATTTATGTGAGCATATATGTATGCATACATTATGTGACATTTATTCATTTGTCATTTATGTTATTTGATCATAGCACATCATTTCATCAAACATCAGTTCGCATACAGCGGATTAAGTGTTGATCAAAGATCAGGAAAACCAAGCTAAAGATGAGCAAGGGGGATTTAGTCCGTTTTTTGCCAGTTCTATGCCAGTTTACATAGCTAAAACAATCTTCTCCAACTCTTCTGCAATTGTTAATGAAGCTGTTCCATCAAAACATGATAATAATGATTAAAGAACCTTTAATCTAAAGCTAAAGATGAGTAGGGGGGAGTTTGTCCGTTTTAATGTTAAGAAATGGGGGGATTATGTCTGTGGGTTGTTGTTTTTTTTTTAGGGGGGGGGGATTTGTCCAGGGGGATTTTGTCCTGGATTCCTATGAAACATCATTGTGTTGAGATAATGGCGAAATATGTTTTAAGATAGATTATAGATTTTTAGCCATGAAAAAAGAAATATGTTCAGAGCAACATAAAAGCAAACTAAACACACATGTCTACTGTATATGATGTGCAACTAAGAGAATATATTCTCATCTGAGTTGAATTAACAGCCATACAATATCGGTCCAGTAAATATAATCAGCATCAAATTTAAGTCACCTAAGTATGTAGCATTAGAAACATGAACATATCCCAGCTATGAAATATACAATGCCATTTTAGAAAGTGGCCAAATATAACCTATGTTATATTTGGGATTACACTTTCTTAGTAAAGTACAGATTATAGTACTTAGTACATTGAGTCCCATCCGGGTTTCCACACCCGCACCCTCAGAGTCAGGCACCTAATCGCCAGCATACAAAGTCAGATGCCTAGACTGCTCAGCCACTGCGGCTTCCACAAAAATGGAAGTCGGACAACTGGTAGTCTAGACTGCGGACTTTGTGTACCCCTCTGATAAGTGTTGTATGCCAGCTAGCATCAATAGGTTTGAGCATACTGACAATGTTTGTCTGCAGTTTAACACCGCACTCAGCAATATTCCAGCTATATGGTAGTGGTCTGTAAGTAATTAAGTCGGGACCAGACAATCCAGCGATGAGCACAGTATGAGCATTGATCTATGCATTTGGGATACAATGACATGTGTCAACCAAATCAAAGAACTTGACCATCCAATCCCATTAGTCGTCTCTTACGCCAAGCATGGGTTGGTGAAAACCAATTCTATCACGGATCCTCACAGGTCATTGATAATGTGATCAACGGTTGAAATAAAAGTTTGCTTATACCTATGTCATGATTGGATGTTTTTCTGAAACTGGAAAAATGGACAACTGTTAAGAACATGAGTGAGTGAGTGAGTGAGTGAGTTTAGCTTTATGCCGCACTCAGCAACATTCCAGCTATATGGCGACGGTCTGTAAATAATCAAGTCTGGACCAGACAATCCAACATGAGCATCGATGTAGGCAACTGGGAACCGATGACAAGTGTCAACAAAGTCAGCGAGTCTGACCACCCGATCCTGTTAGTTGCCTCTTACGACAAGCATGGGTTACTGAAGATCAATATTCTAACCCGGACCTTCACGGTAGTTAAGAACATGAAAGTACATTATTGGAGGTGATGGAGAAAAACTAAGTAAACCACACCTGTGAAGACCGTGAGTGAGTGAGTTTACTTTTATGCCGCTTTTAGCAATATTACAGTGGGGAACATAAGAAATGGTCTTCACACATTGCATCCATGTAGGGAATTGAACCCGGGTGTCTGGCGTATTGAGCAAACGCTTTAACCGTTAGGCCACCCCACCACCCATGTGAAGACCATGAACATGCAATGTGTGACTTGTACCAATAACAGTCAGTGTGGGTACAAAATTATTTACACTAGATCCAAGCTGGAAATACAACATTTTTTGCATACTTTATCCCTTATTATCTAATTAACCCCCAGTGATGCTGAGCATTTCAAAGCCAAACAATCATAGTGCTTTACCGATGTTTATTAGTGGTTATATATGTAGACATTTCGCACAGCTTCTCATACACATCAAATACTTAGCATAATGGCTGAAGTAGCTTCATTTGTGTTTCCTGCCGACAAAAGCAATTTCTTTGTAGTGAAAATACATGCTGTCTCTTATCAGAGGTGGATGGTAGAGTGCTAAGTCAAGGCGGCATCAGGAAGGCTAATTTCACTCGGCAGGAAAAATATATAGGCCCTTATCACTCTGTGAGTCATGGCCGTATCAGTTAGGTCTTACAAAATGAAAGGTGACTGCCAAAGGCCAGATAGAATCCTTTATTTCCTGACATGGATGTCAGTTTATTTGATAATGAATAGGAAGCAGCACCAAACTGTATGGATGAAGAACCCTGATTTGATAAAAGAGTCTCAATTATAAAATGCAACAGAGTAAAAAAGGTCTCCAGGGGTAGGAATGGGGTGCATAGTGGTAGCGACCTTGAACTTGAGGGGTCAAGGTCATTCTGATTGGCTGTTTTTTTACTTTGAATGATTGGCCAAGTTTGGCATCACTCATGTTTCATGCTTGGGTCTTGTAGTTGCCTTATCTTTCAGGATAACTTCTCTTGGATGTAAGATTGGGGAAGTATGTTCCAGTTGGTCTGCAGTTTATCAACAGTTCATGCAGGGATGGAAAGTC
Source organism: Haliotis laevigata (assembly GCA_008038995.1). Taxonomy (NCBI): domain Eukaryota; kingdom Metazoa; phylum Mollusca; class Gastropoda; order Lepetellida; family Haliotidae; genus Haliotis; species Haliotis laevigata. The sequence continues at coordinate 198,580 of VKKT01000052.1, forward strand.
AGTGTGTTGGGTTTGGGATAGACTAAGGTTTAGTCTCTGAATATATATAATTTTGATAGTAACAAACAAGCCCATTTATATTGAAAAGGAGCCCTAGGGAGCCCAGATTCAGACCTGAGGGAATCTAGACTTGCTTTATTTAGGGCTTTAGCATTGCAGGGAGGGCTAGGCAGTAGGGAAAATAATGTGGTTCAGGGACTGTGAGACAGACTAGGTTTGGCACTGTTAGGAGTGTACAGTGTTACTGTTATAGCACCGCATGTCTGATGATTGTTGGCCACAAGCCTAAAGTGACACTGGTCTGGTAAAAGGTCAAGGTTATTATTAATCTGAATCTGGGATTCAAACCATGATCACTGGATCCTGAAATAATGCAAAGGGAATTAACTCTGCACAGTCTGCATATAGACCTTGAAAACATGTCAACCATAGTACAAAGACTATGTGAATAGTATATGAATGGTGAGTAAAAGAGTATAAATAAAAATATACTTCACAGAAACTGAAGGACATGTACATTGGTGGACAAAAAACATTTTTATCTACTAAATCTGGAGCGGTAAACAAGTCATCTCTGCTATGAGTCCTAAAAAAGATAATCCCAAACAGATTTCCAGACTTTTTTTTACATTGATGTCGCCTTGTAATTAAAGTGTGAGCTTGTCAAGAACCTGGGTTTGATTCCCACATTGGTTTCACTATGCATATATTTAGTATTTCAAATATCTGAAGAATCACTAAAATTATCATAAACTCACTCAACCTCTCAGGATCTCCATCAGTCATACTATATTACTCCAGTTTTGTTAAGGATAGTCGTTTCTTTCAACGATACAAACAAATGATTTTTCCTAGTCATGATAATGTTTCATACTTCCCCAATCTTACATCAAAGAGAGGTTATCCTGAAAGATAAGACAACTACAAGACCCAAGCATGAAACATGAGTGATGCCAAACATGGACTGTGAAGACCGCTCTGGTATTGGTACTGACCAATCCAGTTCATGTACTTTTAAAAAAATAGATATGTTGATACCAAATGATTTTCATGTCAAGTGTCAAGTGTATATTCAAATAGAATGTCATTTCTGATTATCCCTAGCAAAAGTTGAGTGGCATAATATGGGTTATTTAAAAATGGGGAAAACATATTTCTGAGAGACTGTCCCTAATATCTAAAGCCTGAGACTGCCATCCGGTGAAATTATAACATCACAACATATTATATTTACACATAAGATGGAAACAGAACCACCCTACTCAGGAAGGAGGTACTTGTACACTATTGGACTTTTAAAACAATTTCAAATGACATGAATAGAAACCAAAAGTTTTAAATCAGTGTAAAATTCTTTGAAGTGCAACTATCCTTTGTTATGGTAGCCTTATAAAGCAATTTAGGCTTCCATTGTAACTTTGGTATTGTTTCCAGTTATGATGTAATTATTGCAATTATTTTGACAAATAGTACAGCCAAGTGTGACTTGAATAGTATCACCTGACATTATATAACAATATCCTTGTCTAAACAACAATCCACATCATCCCCAGCGACCATACTGTACTTTGATTAGTGGTTTTCAACCTTGACAAAAGACATTATTACCCCCCTTGTGTTTTATTACCAGTTGACCTCAGTGAAGGTCATCTTAATGGCTACTTAATCTGTAAGTGCTGGGACATGACAAAAGAACAATAGTGTGATGGTGATTTCTGTAAACACATTATACCCACACAATAGCAACAACAACTGGTAGATATAATAAAACATACCTAGTCAAGTCATTGACAGAGACATTAGCCATTGTGACTGTTTACGCTAAAGGTAACCTTTCATTCCAACTATTCGGTCATGGTTTTGTTGAACTTCTTTAGTAATTTTAAGTTGCACTATTAAAAACAGATAAATCCTTACATAAAAAGATTTTGATATATTGAAAATATGATGTAGAAATTTGTTTTATTTGGGACTTCATTTTCTCAGTAAAGTGCAGATTCTAGTACTTTTGGGGGCTACTCTTAGAGTCAGGTATCTTATCGCCAGCACACAAAGGCAGCCATCTACCCACTCAGGTACCAAAGCTTCCACAAAAATGTACTTTTCTGAGAAAGTGAAATCGCAAAATATAACATATATTCAATTTGGTATTCGGAAAAAAGAAATGATTTTTGCTAGGAAAAAAAGAAAAAGGAAAAAAAGAAATACTTTTTTCATACTTTATTACGTGYGTATCTCATACTACATAATAATAAGCAMARTTYGGTAACAGATGATGGACAAATTAGCACATTTTAATGAAGCCCATTTTTCTGCTAAGTCACACATTGGCAAGTCATTACTTGATTCTAAAAAGTCTGATATTCTGACCCACTGCAGTAAGGAAGTCTCGGATGGAAATGTCACTGTTGACCCATCTCTGGTACAGGTTCTTCCGTCTTGTCATGGGAAGAAGAGGCTTGCTTTCTCATCTTTATTTCTCGTTTTCCTCTTTCTTTTTTTCCCTTACTTTTTTCCGCTTTCTTTTTTTCTTTTTCTTTTTTTCCCACATTCATTAAATTTAACCACTTTCTAATGGCGCTGTGTATGCATTTTAAAGAAGGCATATCAGAAAGAGCTCGAAGAGAGTAACATTCTCAGCAAGTTTGATTGAAGCTGATCACATGAGACTTTGTCAGCCTGCTGACTGCTGACTGAAATTGGCACCATTTCAATGACCAATCTCTGAAACGCTTCGACAGCAACAGCATTTTACAAACAGTTTCATCCTGTTTCATTTGGGGATTGGGTGGTCACCCTGCTGTTGGCTGATGGAGGACCACGCTGAGATCCAGCCGTCAGTCATGGTTTAAACACATTTTATTTGGAAATGAAAAGGATTGGCAAACGAGCCTAAATGGCTTATATTAATGCTGCTCCATAAAACATGAATAGGTTCACATATATACATAATGTTGTACATAATAATTATAACAAGCTGTGAAAATAATAACAGGTTATCTCTGAATGATAACAATCTGGATATTAACAAATTACCATAGTTATGCTTCGTGGCCAGTTGATAAATATATGAAAATAACAGAAAACTACAAGACTTTTATGAATCAAATCGTTTTGATGTAATAATGAATTGATGCACTGACTGTAGAATATCCATATTTGTCTGATATGATACTGAGTTAATACCATTTAGCACATCCCGCAGGGAGAAATCTTTCTCATAAAAATATGATTCATATCGAATGCTATTATATTTAGGACACATGAAGAAGTAGTGGAAATATCCTCATAATCATGTGAGCAGGAACAAAGAGTATTATCAGAAATGAAACGATTATATTTATCACTGTTTAAGTCACTGCATCCCAGTTTAAGATGACAGAGTATTATATAACAAAGACGACTACCAAAAGCAAGATCGAACATTGGTATCAACTTGTGGTGTGAATAAATTTCTAAACTGTCCAACAGAGGAAGCAATTGTCGCATTTGTGGGTAGGTTATTCCACAATTTATTGTATCGGGCAAAAAGGAATTGGCATAATCAGATTTGCATCTTATAGTCTGATCATTTTCATTATTCCTTGATTGTAATGTGTTGACTGACACATTCCTCGGAACAAGAGCACAAAGATAGTTCGAAACCATATGGTTTACCATTTTTAAAAATAATGTTAATTTGGTTGTTTCCATGTCATGGACCCTGACAGTTTTGGGTGCTTCTAATATTGACCACTATTTTTGCTGCTCCACCCTGATTAGATTTTAGGCCTGATGGACATTTAGCCATAACATAGCTGGCTTCAGTGGGAGTGCATTCACTTCTCCTCTTTAACCAAGCCTCTCTGTTACCTACATGGAAGTTCCATCTGCTACAGATATCAAAAGAAACTGATTATTCTAGTTTTGTTTGAGTTATACTGAAGCCAAACTTGAGCTTGTTTGTTTCCAGTTGTAACGAAAAGTCCTGGTTGGTAAGTATGAGAAAGAAAATACTCATTGTTCTGTTTTAATACTTTAAAAATAAAAGTGAATATACGTACCATATGTGTTGAGTAAAACTGTCCTGTTTTTCTTGTAATTCAATCGACAGTATTTAACAGTATACATCTATTTCTTGTTTGCATTGGTAGATTAAAAAAATATCACCTTGCATATCACAAAGACACATGTTCCGTATAAGTTTGGCAGGTGTGTTGAAATATAAGAATTCTATAAAAATAAACAATTTTTCATTTGAAGGAAAACTGTGTTTTATTATTCAAAGTAAGGTAAAAAATATAATTATTTGTTAATTGTGAATAATCGTGAATAAATGTATGCTTTTTCACCAATTTGCAGGTCTGAAAGAGATTAGAGTAATAAAAAAGAGTCTGCGATAGAAATGGTTGGCCAAGTGAGTTGAACTGTATTGGTTTCGGTTACAACTCACGTAAGAATGTTTTTTATTAGTGTATGGCTAATACACACAGCAATGCTTCAGATCCTGGGAGTTGGCAGGAAAATGCCAACTCATCTTCATCTCATCTGTGAAGAACACATGTTTTGCCACTGGAGTATCTTTTTGTTCCCACTCTCTTAACAAGTTGTTGTGACACCAGCTCCTCTGGAGGAATTTTTAATGCCAAATAATGTACTTTCCATTGTTGAAGCCAATGCATCCCATCCCCGCGGAACATCGATCAGGATAGTGTCAAATCTGGACACATGGGAAACTACCGTAATTATGTAAATAATGTGAATTTCGAAATTGTTTTCATTCTTTACCTGTTTTTATTCTAAAACATTGTGAGGAGGTATGTGTGTACTGACATTCCTTTCAAGTTTTCATCATTTACTGACTCAAAGATAAAAAAATGTTTTTTAATAAAAACTAACATCAATTAAATTAATTTATTTATGACAAATTATTATAAATAATTTACTGATGAAGGTTACATTGAAAATCTACCACACATTTTGAAATGTATTCTATGAAAATCGTTTTAATGATGAAATAATTCGAAATGGTGTTGTATTTAAGATGTTCATTTTTAGATTAAATATGGTATTTTGTGGTGTTAAAGAGTAGTGAGGCATCCCACTGGCCCTCATCCTCATTCTCTGGTGGAAGTCTGACTCATTCAATGTCCAACACAATCAGTTCCCTGCAGATGCTAATTAGCAGTAATTGTTCAGCGAAGTCTTTTGACTCATCTCGATAAAACAGGCAACAGGGCTTTCTGTTAACTTGATGCTCATGCATTAGATATGACGCTGCGTTAAATTCTGCTGTGAGTGACCAAACAGTTTTCCGGAACCCATTCAGTATTTTTCAACATTAGGCCATACCAACTAAATTACATGATTTGCAGGTATTTAAGAGTAAGACTGCTAAATTGCTATTTTAAATGGTTAATTATACTATCACTTCATGTTTTAAGTGACTGGAAGAAGAACAAACCTATGTGAGGCAAAAGTTTACATGAATATATTTTCAATCACATTTTTATTTGGTTGTGGAAAGCAGTTAAAATAGAAGTGTGATGGAATTGATCTTGCTTTAAATANGGTAACAGATGATGGACAAATTAGCACATTTTAATGAAGCCCATTTTTCTGCTAAGTCACACATTGGCAAGTCATTACTTGATTCTAAAAAGTCTGATATTCTGACCCACTGCAGTAAGGAAGTCTCGGATGGAAATGTCACTGTTGACCCATCTCTGGTACAGGTTCTTCCGTCTTGTCATGGGAAGAAGAGGCTTGCTTTCTCATCTTTATTTCTCGTTTTCCTCTTTCTTTTTTTCCCTTACTTTTTTCCGCTTTCTTTTTTTCTTTTTCTTTTTTTCCCACATTCATTAAATTTAACCACTTTCTAATGGCGCTGTGTATGCATTTTAAAGAAGGCATATCAGAAAGAGCTCGAAGAGAGTAACATTCTCAGCAAGTTTGATTGAAGCTGATCACATGAGACTTTGTCAGCCTGCTGACTGCTGACTGAAATTGGCACCATTTCAATGACCAATCTCTGAAACGCTTCGACAGCAACAGCATTTTACAAACAGTTTCATCCTGTTTCATTTGGGGATTGGGTGGTCACCCTGCTGTTGGCTGATGGAGGACCACGCTGAGATCCAGCCGTCAGTCATGGTTTAAACATATTTTATTCGGAAATGAAAAGGATCGGCAAACAAGCCTAAATGGATTATATTAATGCTGCTCCATAATACATGAATAGGTTCACATATATACATAATGTTGTATACATAATAATTATAACAAGTTGAAAATAAGAACAAGTTATCTCTGTATGATAACAATCTGGATATTAACAAATTACCATAGTTTTGTTTTGTGGCCAGTTGATAAAAATATGAAAATAATAGAAACTACAAGACTTTTATGAATCAAATCGTTGTGATGTAATAATGAATTGATGCACTGACTGTAGAATATCCACATTTGTTTGATATGATGCTGAGTTATTACCATTTAGCACATCCCGCAGGGAGAAACCTTTCTCATAAAAATATGATTCATATTGAATACTGTTATATTTAGGACACATGAAGAAGTAGTGGAAACCATCCTCATAATCATGTGAGCAGGAACAAGAAGCATTATCAGAAAAGAAACGATTATATTTATCACTCTTTAAGTAACTGCATCCCAGTCTAAGATGACAGAGTATTATTTAACAAAAACGACTACCAAAAGAAAGATCTAACATTGGTTTCTAATTGTGGTATGAATAGATTCCTAAACTGTCCAACAGAGGAAGCAATTGTCGCATTTGTGGCTAGGATATTCCACAATTTATTGTATGGGGCAAAAAGTAATTGGCATAATCAGTAGATTTGCATCTTACAGTCTGATAATTTTCATTATTCCTTGATTGTAATGTGTTGACTGACACATTCCTCGGAACAAGAGCACAAAGATAGTTCGAAACCATATGGTTTACCATTTTTAAAAATAATGTTAATTTGGTTGTTTCCATGTCATGGACCCTGACAGTTTTGGGTGCTTCTAATATTGACCACTATTTTTGCTGCTCCACCCTGATTAGATTTTAGGCCTGATGGACATTTAGCCATAACATAGCTGGCTTCAGTGGGAGTGCATTCACTTCTCCTCTTTAACCAAGCCTCTCTGTTACCTACATGGAAGTTCCATCTGCTACAGATATCAAAAGAAACTGATTATTCTAGTTTTGTTTGAGTTATACTGAAGCCAAACTTGAGCTTGTTTGTTTCCAGTTGTAACGAAAAGTCCTGGTTGGTAAGTATGAGAAAGAAAATACTCATTGTTCTGTTTTAATACTTTAAAAATAAAAGTGAATATACGTACCATATGTGTTGAGTAAAACTGTCCTGTTTTTCTTGTAATTCAATCGACAGTATTTAACAGTATACATCTATTTCTTGTTTGCATTGGTAGATTAAAAAAATATCACCTTGCATATCACAAAGACACATGTTCCGTATAAGTTTGGCAGGTGTGTTGAAATATAAGAATTCTATAAAAATAAACAATTTTTCATTTGAAGGAAAACTGTGTTTTATTATTCAAAGTAAGGTAAAAAATATAATTATTTGTTAATTGTGAATAATCGTGAATAAATGTATGCTTTTTCACCAATTTGCAGGTCTGAAAGAGATTAGAGTAATAAAAAAGAGTCTGCGATAGAAATGGTTGGCCAAGTGAGTTGAACTGTATTGGTTTCGGTTACAACTCACGTAAGAATGTTTTTTATTAGTGTATGGCTAATACACACAGCAATGCTTCAGATCCTGGGAGTTGGCAGGAAAATGCCAACTCATCTTCATCTCATCTGTGAAGAACACATGTTTTGCCACTGGAGTATCTTTTTGTTCCCACTCTCTTAACAAGTTGTTGTGACACCAGCTCCTCTGGAGGAATTTTTAATGCCAAATAATGTACTTTCCATTGTTGAAGCCAATGCATCCCATCCCCGCGGAACATCGATCAGGATAGTGTCAAATCTGGACACATGGGAAACTACCGTAATTATGTAAATAATGTGAATTTCGAAATTGTTTTCATTCTTTACCTGTTTTTATTCTAAAACATTGTGAGGAGGTATGTGTGTACTGACATTCCTTTCAAGTTTTCATCATTTACTGACTCAAAGATAAAAAAATGTTTTTTAATAAAAACTAACATCAATTAAATTAATTTATTTATGACAAATTATTATAAATAATTTACTGATGAAGGTTACATTGAAAATCTACCACACATTTTGAAATGTATTCTATGAAAATCGTTTTAATGATGAAATAATTCGAAATGGTGTTGTATTTAAGATGTTCATTTTTAGATTAAATATGGTATTTTGTGGTGTTAAAGAGTAGTGAGGCATCCCACTGGCCCTCATCCTCATTCTCTGGTGGAAGTCTGACTCATTCAATGTCCAACACAATCAGTTCCCTGCAGATGCTAATTAGCAGTAATTGTTCAGCGAAGTCTTTTGACTCATCTCGATAAAACAGGCAACAGGGCTTTCTGTTAACTTGATGCTCATGCATTAGATATGACGCTGCGTTAAATTCTGCTGTGAGTGACCAAACAGTTTTCCGGAACCCATTCAGTATTTTTCAACATTAGGCCATACCAACTAAATTACATGATTTGCAGGTATTTAAGAGTAAGACTGCTAAATTGCTATTTTAAATGGTTAATTATACTATCACTTCATGTTTTAAGTGACTGGAAGAAGAACAAACCTATGTGAGGCAAAAGTTTACATGAATATATTTTCAATCACATTTTTATTTGGTTGTGGAAAGCAGTTAAAATAGAAGTGTGATGGAATTGATCTTGCTTTAAATA